>JAVHYY010001049.1:0-25380 GCA_035221665.1 Okamejei kenojei | reverse complement strand
CTATGAAATGATTTAATTTGTATGCCTCACCTGCTGAATGAATGAATGAAGTGAATTTTGACTAACGGCTTTAATATAATGAAATTGAAGTTGAATTGTGGTTGCAGAAATGAAATGAATCAAAATGTTGTCCCTGCACCTGCTTGAAATGAATAAATGAATTTCAATTTGGTGGCCTGCACTCTGCTTTGAAATCTATGAAATGAATTTGAATGCACGGCCTCGCTCAGCATTGAAATGGAATGAAATTGATTAAATTTAATGCCTCACTGCTTTAAATAGAAGAAATTAATTTGAATTTGGTTGCAATGAAATGAAATTGAATTTAAAATTGTTGTCCTGCACTCTGCTTAAATGGAATGAAATTGAATTTCAATTTGGTGGCCTGCACTCGCTTAAATCTATGAAATTAATTGAATTCATGGCCTGCACTAGCTTGAATGAAATGAAATGAATAGAATAGTGCCTGCTCTCTGCGTTGAATTAATAATAATGATTTTTGGAATTATGGCCTCACTCTGCTTGAAACGATAAGGAATGAAATTTAATTTGGGGACCTGCACTCTGCTGAAATTGTAGAACTTTACAGTTATGCCTGTGCCGCGCTTGAAATCTGTGAAAAAGAAATTAGTGCCTGCAATCTACTGAAATCAGTTTATAAAATTGAAAATAATTTGGTGGCCTGCAATCTACATTGAAAACAGTAATAAATTGAATTTGGTGGCCTGCACTCTGCTTGAAATGCTTAAATTAATTTGAATTCATATGCCTCACTCTGCTTGAAATTAATGACATTGAATTAAGAATGTGTGGCCTGCACTAGCTTGAAATGCATAAATTGAAATTTTGAAGTTGTCCCTGCCTCTGCTTGAAAATGAATTAAATTGAATTGCATTTGTGGCCTCACTCCCTTGAAATTGACGGATTTTCATTAGAATTTGGTGGCCCTCCAACTTTGCTTAAATTGAATGATTTTGAATTCAATTTGTGCCCCTGCACACTCTTCTTTAAATGAATGAAATTGAGTTGAATTTGGTGGCCGCACTCTGTTTGAAAATGGAATGAAATTGAATTTGCATTTGGTGGCCTGCACTCTGCTTGAAATTGTATGACATGAATGTGGTCGCCTGCATTGTGCTTGTATGTTATAATTGAATTTGGTGGCCTGCACTCTACTTGAAATGCAATGAAAATAAATTGGTTCCCTTCACTCAGCATGAAATTGGAATGAAATTAATTTGGGTGCCTCACACTCTGCTTAATATGGTTAAATTGAGTAGTGGCCTACACTCTACTTGAAACTGTATGACATTGAATGCCTGCTCCACACTGCTTGAAATCTATAAATGAATTTGAATTTTGATGGCCTGCACTCTGCTTGAATGGAATGAAATTGATTTGAATTTGTGACTGCACTGCTTTAAATATATGAAATTGAAGTTGAATTTGGTTCCATGAAATGAAATTGAATTCAAAATTGTTGTCCTGCACTCTGCTTGAAATGGAATGAATTTAATTCAATTTGGTGCCTCACTCTGGCTTGAAAGCTAATAAATAATTTGAATTCAGTTGCCTGCGCCTCTGCTTGAACATGGAATGAACATTGAATTAGAATTAATGGCCTGCACTCTGCTTGAAACGGAAAGGAATTGAAATTTAATTTGGTGAAATGCACTCTGCTTGAAATTGTATGAATTATAAGTAAGTGGCCTGTGCGTCTCTGCTTGAAATCTGTGAAAAAGAATAGTAAGATTAAACGAGAACTTACCAGTTTGAGTTTGATCCTTATTTTTAATGAGGAGTCAGTTGAGGGAATACGAGACTAGAAGCCCGTACAGCCGTTGGGTCGCTTCAATCTTCCAAAGCATCGAGAATGAATTCATTGGGCTAACAATGACCGAAGTAAAACGGTAAGATTGAATAAATACAAGAACTACCGAGAGAGATCTATGAGGGTGGGAGCGGAGGGCACGTAGTCCCTCAATCTCGACACCTCATAAAAAACAGATCAAAACTTCAAACTGGTAAGTTCTCGTTTAATCTTACTATTTTACTTCGGAGTCACGTGATGGACTACGTGAAGACTTCAAAGAAGCACTGTGAATTCACGCCGCAGACACAAATCCGACTTCACACTACCTGGATTGACCTCAAAAGTCGTTAACAATCAATCATGCATCAGTAAAACATTTTGTTAAATGAAATAACAGTTTATTTACAAACCAAATCATAACTAAACCCCTCTAACTCAAGGGTAAAAAGTGTAAACAGTACTGACACCAGAAATCCAGCAAACCAACCCCGAGCCTTGAAATCGTTTGTGAAAAAACCTCTGAAAAGTTAGCTCACTGGACCATCCTGCGGCCCGCGAGGACAATGGTTTTAATGGCAAGGAACCATCGCCCTTGCCGCGGACGTTTCTGCCAAGCCCTGGTGGAATGAATTTTGAATTTTAACAGTATCAATATCCAGCACTGCCAGGACCGCACATTAGCCACCTTGAAATCGTTTTGCACCGACAACCGTTACTGGTGTGTATTTTGTGAGAACTAAAAAACAAAGCCAACTCTGTTCCTCACAGAGGTTTTAGTAATCTCAATGTAACGAGATAAATGGGAGACTACACAGAAGCGATACCCATCTGCGGGGTAATGCTGACAACGACAATCTTACATCCTGTCATGCCTCTTCTATTATGTTAAGCAAATCATAGACATAACATATAATGCAATCAGCCGCCACATGCATTCTACTAGCCTTAGCTTTTGCAACATTTGTACATTAACAACGTTGATCTAAACCAACGCCATGAGCATGACCACCTTCATAGATAATTTGGCTACTGATAGGTTTGACCAGAGCCCACTGGGCGAAGAACCATAAAAACTCACTCACATTCCAAATATCGGCATACCTGGGTTTAGTGAGGATTAAATTGAAAAACTCCCTTCATGAATCGTGAACATCGATTGTGTCCTAACTGTAATGCAATTCTGCCTTCATATGTAAATAAGAAGACAGAGCACATCTGGCTGAATAAAAATCGCACTGTAACCTAATTTTTTGGTCAAAATAAAGAGTTGAAAAACGCCAATACATCCGTGAATCCCTGCAGTGAATATACAATATTCTGGCTGTAGCAGGAAAATTGCTACCCCACTTCCTTATATAGGTGATATATTGCTGCTGTGTACTATCCTGCAGGCCGAACGTGAGAACATCTCACAGTCCGATGAACAGTCCCCTCCCAGGTAGGGCCTCTTAATATCTGCAAATTAACAGATCATACATCATATAAAGGATGTTGAATCCCCAGTGAATGGATTTACCTATAGATTTTTAATTCTTGGCATAAGCATGTAAAGCTCCCCTACCCTTTGGTAATACAAACGGGAAAACCACTCGTGTAGGCCAATCTGGCACTACCAAATACCCCTGAAGCGGCAGTCCTCCTTGATCCTTTTGACAACAATCTGCTTGAGAGACAGAATAGGAAATACATACACAAACATTCTCCCCCAATCGCAGGAAATGCCATCCTACGGCACGTGCCCCAGGATCGGTTACCATGAAACATAACTAGGTAACTGATGAATTTAATCGAGATGCAAACAAGTCAATATCGGCAATAAGCATACTCCATCAATCATTTGGTTAAATACATCCTGATTTAAACATCCATTCAATTGGTTTATTTGGTTTTTCCCCCACCCCCACCCCCCACCCCCCATTAAACTGACGTCACTCGCCTGGCAAATAAAGTGCTGAAAGCCTGATATTTGGTCAATACACCACTCCAAATCTGTTAGCCCAGTCTATCACAAGACCGGTGACTTAACTCAACCCATGTGGTTTACATATCCTACTGCTGTGGTGTTGTCAATATCCTGACCTGCACATGCAGATCCTCCCCTCCATGTAGAACAATAAGCTTTGAGCCCATACCAGGTGCCCAACAACTCCTTAAATAATTAATACCCTCTTATTGAGGAAAGCGATGTCTCATCCACATTCACCAGCTGCCTCCACAACTATAAGACATAGTCTGTTGCACCCCAACCCAGTGCACTTACATCAGTCTGTAATATCAGTGACGGTGATTCCACCATAACCTTCCTTAAATTTTTTGAAACATGTACTATCCACCATTGTATTCAGCAGCAATCGCCCCAGCTGACAAACTGCCATCGGCCTACAAAACGGCCCCTTTGTAATTCTCAGTGCCTGATCCCTTTGATCATTGTAATTGTTGGATAATGCAGAGGACCATACTGCACAGCTGAAAGGCCTCCAACAACTTCCCTCCCCAATAAAACCTGGCTACTTGTCCCTAATCGAAGCCGTTGTCTCCAACGAGATTAACACAGTCCTCAATTAACTGATTCAATTTATCCCTGGGCAAAGTTACCAACATGGTATTGGAATTAATGGTAAATCCTAATAATCAATAATTTGGACTGGTGATAATTTTAGTTTTATCTGGGTGAATAACAAAATCCCCATTTGTTCAAACTGATTTAAACCAACTGAAACTGATGATGAGTTTCAGCATGAGTCTTTCCAACAATCAGAATATCATCTAAATTAGGCCATTACCGACATGACCCCTGAGCTCTAAGTAATCGCTTAACACACCAAGGGTTTAACATTTAGTAAATAATCTAGGAGCTGAAGTTAATCCATTCGCAATGTCCCTGATGCCACCAGCTCAGTCCTCCAAATAAATTTCAAATATTTTCTAATCAATCACCAATGAATAGACACTGCGTAAACGCATTCTTTAAATCAAGGTTGCCATATAATACCCCTTTGGATATATCCAAAGGGTATTATATGGCAACCATTGTTTAAAGACCTTTACCACGGGCAAACTAGATGTTTTGCCCGTGGTAAAGGTCTCCTATTTGAAATGCCTATAACAAACAAATTTGGTTCAAATTCGATAAATCCAGGAATAATTCTACATCCCCCAGTCTTTTTTAGAGCTGGGAAATATACTTTTGACAGAAATTGTTTGACTTTGATAGACATGAAGGCTCAATTACCCCTTCTTATGAACGCACTGAATCCTCTGCTTGAATAAGCACATATTCCACATCTGAAAAATAAGTTTACGACTAGAAAAATGGTTTGATTAAGTAGACTGTCCATATAGTAAAATCCAATTTTTCACCCCTCAATATACTAAGTATGAACAAATCTGATGTCAACTGCTGCATTGTTATGTTTTTTGTTTTTTTTTTTATTTTTTTTAATTGTAGAAACAATATATACCGAGTTACACTCTTATACGGCAGTGGAAAATTATATAATATTACCAAAAAAAATTACTAGAAATTGATTTCATTGATACTGTTTGTGTTAATTGTAATGTTATCCATTTATACAGTTCCTGGTTATTTATTTTGTATAATTGGGAGTGTAATGTAGGTATAATCCTAAAATAAGCAATCACTCCACACTTCTCATACCAACACATATTGCTTCTAATTAACTCAAAATACAAAATCCCCCCCTAATAAACTTACTAATACCCAATCTTAACCAAACTCTATATATTCATGATATTTTCATAATAGTATAAGAGTGTTTTTGTATATTATTTACCTTATATTCCAAAAATTATTATATAGTTTGAAAATGCACAATTTTATATAATTACAAATTTAAGACATCTATAATATTTTTCATACAACTAATAATAGGTGGTAATCATACTATATTAAGAATATATATATATATTTTTCTATAAACTTTTTTTTTCCTAGTTAAAGATAGAAAGATAAGAAAGAAAGTAGAAAATAGAAAAAAAAAAGTGAAAAGTTTGATGGAGATTAAAAAGATTACTAAAAATCCATTCTTGGAGATACATTCATGTTTTTATTATAGGTATTTCATCATCCATTTCAGATATTCAGGCCTCAGTCAAGTCCTGCGCCGAACCATTAAGACCCTCCTTTAAGATATTTAATGTATGGAGACCAAATCCCTTGAAGAGATCTAAACCTGTCCATGAAGGACAAGTCTCAATCTCTCCAAGTGAATGTGTCTCCCGTCATTTCTGTTATTCCGACATTTTTAATTGTTGGGGATGCAGGCGCTTTCAAAATTTTAATATTAATTTTTTTCCCAATTAATAAGAATATCGATAAAAGTTCTTGATTCCTTGTAATTATTTGTTCCGTGTCCGGTATTCCAAGTATAATTAACTTAGATCAGGAATCATAGTAATTAATAACAACATTCGAGATTATCTTAAATATTTCGTTCCCAATATTCTACATTCTTCGTACAATTAGTAAATGAAATTGTGACAAATTTGCTTCTAAGATTTGACATTTATCAACATATAGGCGATAATTTTGGAATATATTAATGTAATTTAGATTTGGAGTTAATGAAATCTATGTAAATAATTTTAAACTGTATAAGAGCATGTTTAGCATTTAACGAGCAGTAATAGTATGTGTTTGTAAAGTCTTTCTTCCCATATTATCTGGGCTTATTATTTGACCTAATTCATTTTCCCAATGCTGTCCTGTGTGTTTTCCGATGATGGAATATCACTTTCCAACAAAAATATTGTAAATGTATGATATCATTTTTTCTTATTTGGATGTTTATTCAAGCAATTCATCAAAATTTCCACACTTTCTATTCAGAATTCTTGTGTATTTGCAGAGATATAGTTTTCTGAATTGTAAGTATCTGAAATATTCAATTATTATGAAGCCGTAAAGCTTGTTGTTATCTTAAATGAAAGAAAAGAATTTTCCTTATAAAGATCCCTATATTTAAAATTCTTTATTTTTCCATTTGTATAAACCTTAATCCATCGTTGAGGTTTAAACGTAAAAATGTTGGCAAAAGTAAGACCTAGCGTATAAATTTTTAGTTTTAATGTTCTTTATTTTGTTTTCCAATACGTAATACCACTTTCTATTAATCAAGTTTTCACTATAAATATTCTTAGTACATAATATTAGCAAATATTATAGAGCTAATTTCAAATGGAAAACAGTCCTTCTCTTTCCATTTTAACCAGTTTGTTTTATTATCTGTTTCTTCTTAACACAGAAATTCATATTTTTTAATATTAACTGCCCATATAATAAAACATAAATTTGTAATTGCTAAACCCCGTTTATTTTAGCTTTACATAAGTGTTATTTTTATTTATTCTATGGTTCTTATAATCCCAGATAAAGTTAGTGACTATAGAGTCTACTTTTTTAAAAAAAATTTTAGAGAGATAAATTGGGATTGATTGCAATAAATATAATAATGTGGGAGAAAAATCATTTTTATTTGCGTTTATTTTACCTAACATTGAGATAGGGTAAACTTTTCCAGTATAAGATATTTTTATTTTAATTTATTCAGTAATAACGGGAAATTAGACTTAAATAGAGAGTCAAATCTTTTTGTAACAAAAATCCAAGAGATTTAAAATTTTCAATTTTTTTATCTTAAAAGGAAATTGTTGTAATATCTGTAAAAAGTTATTCATGGTTATTGGCATAAGTTCACTTTATTCCAATACTACTGTATCCTGAAATTAAACCAAATTCCGTATTATTTTTAACAATTACGGATACTAATTTCCGGTTTAGTAATATAAAGTAATACATCGTCCCATATAACGAGGATTTTATTCTTAGTATCTTTAGTATCATATCCCATAAATTTCCGGTGGCAATCTTACCCTTTGGGCAAAGAGGTTCGATGCTAACGCAAACAGTAAAAGGTGATAAAGGACACCTTGTCTACAACCTCGAGATAAACTAAACTTAGTTGAAAACATATGGATTGTTGTTATTCTAGCTGTTGATTTGCAATAAGAATTTTAATCCAAGTAGTAAACTTATCACCCAAGCTTAAAAGCTATCCATCACCGAAAATAAATAAGGGCCATTTCCACCTGGTCACAAGCTTTTTCTGCATCCACGAGATAACTACTAAGTCTTTTTTATCACTTCTTTTCGAATATTATGATATTAAATAACCGTCTTAGATTATATGAAGAATATCTTTTATGTATAATCCTGTTTGATCAGGATGAATTAATTCGTTAACAACTATTGCTTAATCTTTGTGCCTAGTATCTTTGTTAAAATTTTTTGATCCGTAATTAATAAAGCAAATGCTCTATATGATCCTGGTCATCCAAATCTTTATTTATTTTGGTATAATTGTTATAAAGAATCGTTCAATGTATCTGGTAATTTCTCTTGTGTATATATCTGTTCATAAAATGATTTATATATGGGACCATTTGATCATGAAAAATTTTTATAAAATTCCGAGCCTATACCATTATCTGGTCCTGAGTTTTACCATTGTTTTAATGATTAAATAGATCTTGGTTTCTTTTAATTTAAAATTTCAGCATTTAAATAGTTTTCTTCCTATTTTGTAAATCTAATTTCTTTTACAAGTTACATATATTTAAAAAGCATCTATTTCTGTTTTATTTACTAGTCGCCTTTAGCAGTATACAGATTTTTATAATATTGCATAAATTCTTATCATTAATATCTTTGGGTTGTATAAATAATTCACCGTTTTGTGAATTAATCCTATGTAATAATTTTTTCAGATTCAATTTTCCATAATTGTCGAGCAATAATTTTTGGGTTTGTCCTCCAAAATCAAGACAGCAATTGTTTAGTGTTTGTTGATAATATTTTAAAACTTGATCAGTGTATATTTTGTTTAAATTTATACTTCAATGCTACAATTTTATTAGTATTATTATATCTGATTTTGTTGCATTCTGTATATCCTATTTGTTTAAATCTCCCTTTCTAAGAACCTGTTGTTCCTTCCGAATCTTTTTTATTATGGAATGCTTCGTGAAGAAATCACATAATTCCTCGAAGATATGCTTTAAATGTTTTCCCATAATAAAGAGCGAGATAATTTCTGGGTTGATCATTTATTTCAAAAAACACTTTAATCTGAGTTATAATATATTCCTGATGGCTTTATTTTTAAAAATTTGTGGTTAAGTTTCCATTGTTCCTAGATTTTCTGTTTAAAACCATTTTATTTTAAATTTAAAGTGTTTAATGGCGCATGATCAGAATTATAATATTATGAATTTAGATTCGTAAGTAAGTGAAATAAGCTTTGCATCTAACCAGAAAGTAATCTATTCTTGAATAAAGTTTTATGTACTGCGATAAAAGGAATATTCTCGACCCATTAGGATTTTCTGTCTCTCTCGACATCTTAATGTTAATCGTTTGGATGTATGGCGTTAATAAATCACTAGTATGTGATTAAATTTTTTCTTTTGTTTTTTGAAGATCTATCTAAATAAGGGTCATAATGTACAATTTAAAATTCTCCCTCCATTATCAGATTGTAATGTGTTAATTCCGAATATTTGAGTACTTTCTTAAAAAAATAAAGGACTGTCAAAATTTGGTCCATAGTTTGAGAAACAATTTTTAACATTCCCTAATTTGAACAGGAACAATAAGTTAATTTCATCGTCTATCAATGTTATATTCCTTACCAAGCATCTCTCCTTGCGGCCTGTAGTCCTCGACTTCTTGTAGAGAACTCTTTTTTTGTTTGCCTTGCTTTCCAGCGGCTTAAATGAGGGGCCATGGTTATAACAACCCTCATGACTGTCTTTGACCCTTTTTGCAAGGTTACCACCGAAACAACAGATTTTGTGTGGTACACTGGAGTCGTTTTTGCACAACTCAGCCAAATCGGGTTAGCACTGGCCTAATAGCGGCCCCTCCCGATATTATTAATTTCATAATGCATTACAAAGATCCCCAGTTCAATCCTGGTGTGCTTTCAACCATATCGTTTGTATCAATAACTTTCACCACAGCTAATACTGCTGACAACAGTTTAAGCACTTTTTTAAACTTCATCTCCTGGGCCCTAGCAGGCAACCCATCTATACCAAATTGGTGATTAACCACCAGTACTTCAGAGATCACAATTAACAGGAGCTTTATAGTTTTTTGCTACTTCATCCATAGCTGCCTCCTGTAACTGGTGGGAGAGCATGTATACTGAATGGCTTCAGCCAATTCTACATCACAATCGCCTTTCCTGCCATCTCTACACTCAGCAAAACTTCCCAGCAACTGTTCAGGAATTACCGCCACAACCGAAACACCTTTACTGCTCTCTCCTCCCCCAGCATAGAAATCAGTGTCAGCAACTGAACTGATAGAACATCCTCCTCTCACAGGATAGTTCTGCAGACCCTGAAACAGGTCTGCAAGCACAACAAGCTCTCCCATCAGCCTGGCTTGGGCACCACTATCCTCCTCACGGAGCTGGTCCCTGTCGAGCATTCTTTTGTAATAGAATCTCGACGTGGGAGAGCCGTGAGCAAACAGCACGCTCCTATTGGAGGTATAACCTCCAGGCCCGACTCATTACGGCCCACAGAGACTTGCCAGTGTGGCCTTACCGCCCCTACTGACAAGCCTCCACTGCCCCCCGGCAGTGGTCCGCAACCACTGGCTGTGTAGCCATCAAAAACCGACCAGGTGTACCAGAAAGACGGGCCCCCCCCTCAACCACTCTCCTGCCACTTTTCCTTTCTACCCCCGGAGCGCCTCGCCGACACCTTCTTTCACTTTCTGCAACATTCTCTAAGAACCCCAACGTCCGCAGAAAATGACAAGTGGAAAAATTTTTTTTTAAAAACCTTACCTCTTTAAACTTGTTTTAAAACCGAAGAACTTGCAAATGCTGGGAGAATCGAGGGTGAAGTCTGAAGGAAGGGTCTCGACCCGCAACGTCGCCCATCCTCCCGCGCTCCTTAGATGCTGCTGTACCGCTAAATTCTCCAGCTCTTCGTATAACCCCGCGGTTTAAACCTTATCGCTCGGAGGAGCGCTCTGCTGCTCCATCCGGCCGACTGCACCAGCGTCTTGACGTCATGACGCACCAACGCTGTACGGGCTTCTATTCACGTAAGTCACCTCACGTGACTCCGAAGTAAAAATTAGTGGCCTGCAATCTACTTGAAAACAGTATTAAATTGAAAAAATAATTTTGGTGTCCTGCAATCTTCTGAAACAGTATGAATGAATTTGGTGGCCTGCACTCTGCGTGAAGATGCTACGAAAATGATTTGAATTCATGGGCCTGCACTCTGCTTGAAATGGAATTACATTGAATTAGAATGGGGCCTGCACTCTGCATGAAATGCTATGAAATTCAAAGTGTGAAGTTGGGGCCCGGCCTCTGCTTAAATGGAAATAAAATGACTATTGCATTTTGGTGGCCGCAATCTGCTTGAAATAGAATGGATTTGATTTAGAATTTGGTGGCCTGCACACTGTCTTAATTGAAATGAATTGAATTTTGAATTTGGTGACCTGCACACTGCTTCAAATGGAATGAAATTGTGAATTGAATTTTCGTGCCTGCACCTGCTTGAAATGTAATAAATTGAATTTGGTGGGCCTGCTCTTTGCTTGAAAATGGAATGAATTTGAATTTGGTGGCCTGCACTCACAACGATCTGCTGGTAAAGGATGAATTGAATTTGGTGGCCTGTACTCTGCTTGATAAGGTATGCAAATTAAATTCTGAATGGCTTGCACTCTGCTTAAAAACGCTGTTAAATTAGAATGTCATGCCTGCACATCCTCTTGAATGGAAGCAATTGAATTTGAATTGTGGCCATGCACATCCGTCTCTGAAATGGAAATGAAATTGAATTTGCCTTTGGTGGTCTGCACTTTGCTTGAGATGGTAATAAATTGAATTTGGTGCATTTCAATCGCTTGAAATGGTATGAAATTCAATTTGGATGACCTGCCTCATGCTTGAAATGGTATGATATTGAATGTGGTCGCCTGCCTTCTGGCTTGAAAGGGTAGAAATTGAATGTGTGGCTGCAAACTTCTACTTGAAATGGTATGAACTTAAATTTGGGTGGCCTGCACTCTGCCCTTGAAATGGGATGAAAATTGAATTTGATGGCCCTGCACTCTACTTGAAACAGTATGAAAATTGAATTTGGTGGCCTGCACCTCTGGTTGAAAAATGGAATAAATTGAATTAAATGTGGTGGGGCTGCACTCTGCTTGAAATTGTATGAATTTTAAGTTAGTGGCCTGTACTCATGCTTGAAATGCTGTGAAAAGAACTAGTGGCCTGCATCTCTGCTTGAAATGTTATGAAATTGAATTTTGAAATTTAGTCCCTGCACTCGCTAGAAATGGAAATTAAATTGAATTTGCATTTGTTGCCTGCAATCGGCTTGAACTTGAATGGATTGGATGTAGAATTTGGGCCTGCACACTGCTTGAAATTGAGCGAATGAATTGAATTTGAAGTTGGATGACCTGCACTCTCTGCTTCAAATTGTATGAAATTGAATTGAATTTCATGCCTGGCACCTTCTGCTATTCAAATGGTCTGAAATTGGAATTTGGTGTCCTGCACTTGCTTGCAATGGAAGGAAATGGAATTTTGGTAGGCCTGCACTCTGCTTGTCATGTATGAAATTGTATTTTGGTGGCCTGTACTCAGCTGCTATGGTATGAAAATTACATCTGATGGCACGCACTCCTTGCTTGAAATGCTATTAAATTGAATGTGAATCAGTGGCATTCAATCTGCTTGAAATGGAATGAAATTGAATTAGAATTTTTCGGGCCGCTCTTTTGTTGAATAATTGAAAAAAGTGAATTTGAATTCAGTGGCGCTGCACTCTGCTTGAAATGGAATGAAATTGAATTTTACATTTGATGCCTGCACTCTGCTTGAAAATGGAATGAAGTTGATTTTGCATTGGATGCCAGCAGTTTGTTTGAAATGGAAGAAATTGAATTTGGGTGGCCTGCACCTGCCTAAAATGGTATGAAATTGAATTTGGTGGCCTGCACTCTGCTTGAAATGCTATAATTTGAATGTGGTGGCCTGCACTCTGTTTGAAAGGTATGACATTGAATTTTGTGGCCGCAACTCGCTTGAAATGCTATGAAAAGGAATTTTGAATGTGGGACCCTGCAGCGGATCTCTGCTTGAAATTGACTTAAATTCAATTTGGCATTTGGTGGTCCTGCAATGCTGTCTTGAAATTGAATTGATTTTGATAGAGAATTTGGTGGCCTGCACTCTGCTTGGCAGTAATGAAATTGAATTTGAATTTGGTGCCTGCACTCTTCTTCAAAAATGCTATGAAATGAATTTGTATTCGTGGCCTGACTCTTGCTTGACATGGAATAAATTGAATTTGAATTCGTGGCCTGCACTCTGCATGAAATGGTTGAAATTGCATTTTGGTGGCCTGCCCTCTGATTGAAATTGTATTAGAATGCAATGGCCTGCACTCTGCTTGAAAAGTAATAAATATAATTTGCATTTTGTGGCCTGCATTCTGTTTTGACATGGAATGAAATTGATTTTGTATTTGGTGGCCAGCAGTTGCTTGAAATGGTATGAAATTGAATTTGGTGCATGGCACTCTGCTTGAAAATGGAAATGAAATTGATTTTGTATTTGGGCCAGCAGTTAGCTTGAAATGGTTATGAAATAGAATTTGGTGGCATGCACTCGCTTGAAATGCTATGGAAATGAACTTAGTGCCTGCGACTCTGTTTGAAATTGAATGAATTGAATAGGCATTTGGAGGCCCTGCACTTTGCTTGAAATGGTATGAATTGAATTTTGGTGGGCATGCACTCTGCTTGAAATGGTATGAAATTGTTTTTGGTGGGCCTGTACTTATCCCGCTTGATATAATATGAAATTACATCTGATGGCCTGCACTCTGCTTGATATGCTATGAAATGAATTTGAATTCAGTGGCCTGCACTCTGCGTGAAAAGGAATGAAAATTGAATATACATTTGAGTCCAGCACTCTGCTTGAAATGAATGAAGTTGAGTTCGCATTGGAAATGGCCAGCAGCTTTTGTTTTGAAATGGTATGAAATTGACTTTGGTGGCCTTCACCTCTGCTAAAATGGGTATGAAATTGAATTTGGTGGCCTGCACTCTGCTGAATGCTATGAAATTGAATGTGGTGGCCTGTACACTGTTTGAATGTTTGAAAAAAGGAATGTGAATGTTAACCAGCACTCTGCTTGTACTTTGCTTAATTCAAATTTGCATTTGGAGGCCTGCATGCTGCTTGAAATTGAATGGATTGATATAGAAAATTGGTGCCGGCACTCTGCTTGAATGGAATGAAAATGAATTTTGAATTTGGTGGCCTGTCACCTTCCTTCCAAAATGCAAAGAAAAGAATTTGTATTCTGTGGCCTGACTCTGCTTGACATGGTAAAGAAATTGAAATTTGAATTCCGTGGCCTGCACTCTGCTTGAAATGGTGTGAAATTGAATTTGGTGCCTGCACTCTGATTGAAATTGAATTAGAATGCAATGGCCTGCACTCGGCTTGAAATGTAATGAAATTCAATTTGCAATTTGGTGCCTGCACTCTGTTTGAAATGGAATGAAATGGATTTATAATTGGTGGCCACAGTTGGGCTTGAAATGGTATGAAATGAATTTGGTGGCAATGCACTCTGCTTGAAATGCTAATGAAATGAACTTAGTGCCTGCACTCCTTTTGAAATTGAATGAAATGAATTAGAATTTTGTGGTCTGCACTCTGCTTGAAATTTAAATGAAATTGAATTTTCAAATTGGTGGCCTGCACGCCTGCTTGAAATGGAATAAATTGAATTTGAATGTGGTGACCGCACTCTGCTTGAAATGCTATGAAATTGAATTTGCATTTGGTGGCCTGCACTCTGCATGAAATGGAATTAAATTGAATTGCATTGGTGGCCTGCAAACTCAGCCTTGAAATTGACGGGAATTCAAGTAGAATTTGGTGGCCTCCACTCTCTTGAAATTGAAATGAAATTGAATTTCATTTGTGCCTGCACTCTTCCTTGAAATGGAATGATAATTGAATTTGAATTTGGTGACTTGCACTCTGTTTGAAATGGAATGAAAATGAATTTGGCATTTGGTGGCCTGCACTCTGCATGACTTGTATGACATTGAATGTGTCGCCTGCATTGTGCTTGAATTGGTATAAAATTGAATTTTGGTTGCCTGCCACTCTACTTGAAATGGTATGAAATTGAATTGGTTGCCTGCACTCTTGCTGAAATTGTATAAATGAATTTGGTGGCCTCCACTCTGCTTAATATGGTATGAAAATTGAATTATCACCTGCATTCGCTTGAAATGGTATAAAAATTGGGTTTGGTGGCCTCACTCTTCTGAATGAATGAAATTGAATTTGAATTTGATGCCAGCACGCTGCTTGAAATGGAATGAAATTGAATTTTGAATTTGGTGGCCGGCACTGCTTTAAATAGAATGAAATTGAATTTGTATTTGGTTGCATGAAATGAAAATTAATTAAAATTGTTGTCCTTGCACTCAGCTTTGAAATGGAAAGAAATTGAATATCAATTTGGGCCTGCACTCTGCTTTGAAATGCCTATTAAATGAATTTTGAATTCAGAGGGCCTGTGGGCCTGCGCACTCTTGAAAATGGAATGAAATTGAATTATAATTTAATGGCCTGCACTGCTTTAAATAGAAAGAAATGACTTTTGAATGTTGGTGACCTGCAACTCTGCTTGAAAATTGCCTATGAAAATGAATTTGCATTTGTGGCCTGCACTCTGCTTGAATGGAATTAAATTGAATTACATTTGGTGGCCTGCAGCACTCTGCTTGAATTGCGGGATTTTCAAGTAGAATTTGGGTGGCCTCCACTCAGCTTGAAATTGAATGAAATTTGAATTCAATTTGGGTGCCAGCACTCTCTTGAAATGGAATGAAATTGAATATAATTTGTGGCCTGCACTCTGTTTTGAAATGAATGAAATTGAATTTGCATTTTGTGGCCTGCACTCTGCTTGAATTTGTATGACATTGAATGTGGTCGCCTGCATTGTGCTTGAATTGGTATGAAAATTGAATTTGGTGGCCTCACTCTACTGAAAATGTATGAAATTGAATTTGTTGCCTGCACCTGCTTGAAATTGTATTGAAATGAATTTGGTGCCTCCACTCTGCTTAATTTAAAAAGTATGAAAATTGAATTTTAGTCACCTGCATTCTGCTTGAAATGGTATAAAATTGATTTGGTGCCTGCACTCTTCTGAAATGGAATGAAATTGAATTTGAATTTGAAGCCTGCACTCTGCTTGAAAATGGAATGAAATTGAAATTTGAATTTTGGTGGCCTGCACTGCTTTCAAATAGAATGAAATTGAATTTGTATTTGTGCATGAAATGACATTGATTTAAAATTGTTGATCCTGCACTCTGCTTGAAATGGAATGAAATTGTATTTCAATTTGGTGGCCTGCACTCTGCTTGAAATGCTATGAAATGAATTTGAAATCAGTGGCCTGCGCTCCTGCTTGAAATGGAATGAAATTGAATTAGAATTAATGGCCTGCACTGCATTTAAAAAAGAATGAAATTGAATTGAAGTTTGGTTGCATGAACTGAAATTGAATTTAAAATTGTTGTCCTGCACTCTGCTTTGAAACGGAAAATGAAATTGAATTTCCAATTGGTGGCCTGCACTCTGCTTGAAAGGCATGAAATAAATTTGAATTCAGTGGCCTGCACTCTGCTTGAAAATGGAATGAAATTGAATTAAGAATGGGTTGGCCTGCACGCTGCTTGAAATTTGAATAAAATTGAATTAGAATTTAATGGCCTGCACTCCAGCTTGAAAACGGAAAGGAATTGAAATTTAATTTGGTGACCTGCACTCCCTGCTTGAAATTGTCATGAACTTTAGTTAGTGGCCTGTGCTCTGCTTGAAATGCTGTGAAAAAGAATTAGGTGGCCTGCATCTACTTGAAACAGTTATAAAATTTGAAAAATAATTTGGTGCCTGCAATCTACTTGAAACATATCAAATTGAATTTGTGGCCTCACTCTGCTTGAAATGCTAGAAATGAATTTGAATTCAGTGTCTGCACTCTGCTTGAAATGGATGACATTGAATTAGACTTTGGTTTTTTGGGGGGGCGCGCTTCAATCTGCTTGAAATCGAATGAAATTGAATTTGAAGTTGGTCCCTGCACTCAGCTTGAAATGGAATTAAAGTGAAATTTGCATTTGTGCCTGCACTCTGCTTGAAATTGACGGAATTTCAATTAGAATTTGTGGCCTCCACTCTGCTTAAATAGAATGAAATTGAATTTCAATTTGTGGCCTGCACACTTCTTGAAAATGGAATGAAATTGACTTTGAATTTGTTGGCCTGCACTCTGTTTTGAAATGGAATGAAATTGAATTTGCATTTTTGGTGGCCTGCACTCTGCTTAAATGCTATGAAATTGAATTGGAAAGTTGGTCCCTGCACTCTGCTTCAAATTGAATTAAATTGAAATATTGCATTTGGTGGCCACACTTCATGCTTGAAATTGACGGGATATCAAGTAAATTGGAGGCCTCCCACGCAGCATGAAATTGAATGGAAATTGAATTTCAATTTGGTGGCCTCACTCTTCTTGAAATGCTATGAATTGAATTTGAAGTTGGACCCTCACTCCGTGCCTTGTAATGAATTAAATTGAAATTTCATTTGGTGCCTGCAATCAGCTGGAAATTGCGGGGATTTCAAGTAGAATTTGGTGGCCTCCACCTCTGCTTGAAATTGAATGAAATTGAAATTTCAATTTGATGGCCTGCACTCTTCTTGAAATGGAATGAAATTGAATTTGAATTTGGGCCTGCACTCTGTTTTGAAATGGAATGAAATTGAATTTGCATTTGGTGGCCTGCACTCTACTTGAAATGGTATGATGATTGAATTTGGTGGCCTGCCACTCTGCTTGAAATTGTATGAAATGAATTTGTGGCCTCCCTCTGCCTTGATATGGTATGTAATTGAATTTGTCACCTTCATTCTGCTTGAAATGGTATTAAATTGAGTTTGGTGGCCTACACTCTACTTAAACGTATGAAATTGAATGGCCTCCCTCTGCTGAAATGCTATGAAATGAATTGAATGATGGCCTGCACGCTGCTTTGAAATGATGAAATTGAATTTGAAATTGGTGGCCCTTGCACTTGCTTTAAATAAGAATGAAATTGAATTCCTAGAATTGGTTGCATGAAATGAAATTGAATTTAAAATGGTTGTTCCTGCACTCTGCTTGAAATGGAATGAAATTGACTTTCAATTTGGTGGCCTGCACTCTGCTTGAAATCTAAGAATGAATTGAATTCAGTGGCCTGCGCTCTGCTTGAAATGAATAAATTGAATTAGAATTTAATGCCTCAGACGCTTTAATAGAATGAAATTGAATTTGAATTAGGTTGCATGAAATGAAATAAATTTCAAATTGTTGTCCCGCACTCTGCTTGAAATGGAATGAAATTGAATTTCAATTTGGTGGCCCTGCACTCTGCTTA
Organism: Okamejei kenojei; assembly: GCA_035221665.1. NCBI lineage: Eukaryota > Metazoa > Chordata > Chondrichthyes > Rajiformes > Rajidae > Okamejei > Okamejei kenojei. The sequence goes on along the minus strand of JAVHYY010001049.1, from coordinate 6,973 downwards.
AATGCTATGAAATTAATTTGAATTCAGTGCCTGCACTCTGCTTGAAATGGAATGATATTGAATTAGAATGTGTTGGCCTGCTCTTCTGCTTTGAAATTGAATAAAATTGAATTATTTAATGGCCTGCACTCTGCTTGAAACGGAAAGGAATGAAATTTAATTAGGTGACCTGGCACTCTGCTGAAATTGTAGAACTTTAAAGTTAGTGGCCTTGCTCTGCTTTGAAATGCTGTGAAACAGATTAGGTGGCCTGCAACCTACTTAGAAACAGTTATAAATTGGAAAATAATTTGTTGGCCTCAATCTACTTGAAACAGTATGAAAATTGAAATTTGGTGGCCTTCACTCTGCGTTGAAATGCTATAAATGAATTTGAATTCTGTGCGCCTGCACTCTGCATGAAATGAATGACATTGAAATTAGAATTGTGGGCCTGCACTATCTTGAAATGCTATGAAATTGAAATTTTGAAGTTGGCCCTGCACTCTGCTTGAAATGGAATTAAATTGGAATTTGCCATTTTGTGGCCTGCACCTGCTTGAAATTGACGGGATTTCAATTAGAATTGGGTGCCTCCCGTCCCACTTTGCTTGAAATTGAAATGAAATTGAATTTCAATTTGTGCCTGCACTCTTCTTGAAATGAATGAAATTGAATTGAATTTGGTGGCCCCTGCACTCAGTTTGAAATGGAATGAAATTGAATTTGCATTTGTGGCCTGCACTCTGCTTGAAATTGTAATGACATTGAATGAGGTTCGCCTGCATTGTTCTTGTAATGGTATGAAATTGAATTTGGTGGGCCCTGCACTCTACATTTTGAAATGCTATGAATTAAATTGGTTGCCTGCACTCTGCTTGAAATTGTATGAAATGATTTTGGTGGCCTCCACTCTGCTTAATAAGTATGAAATTGAGTTTGGTGGCCTACACCAACTTAAACGGATGACATTGAATGGCCTGCACCCTGCTTGAAATGCTCATGAAATGAATTTGAATTTGATGGCTGCACGCTGCCTTGAAATGGAATGAAAATTGAAATTTGAATTTGGTGGACTGCACTGCTTTAAATAAATGAAATTGAATTTGAATTTGTTGCATGAAATGAAATTGAATTCAAATTGATGTCCAGCCACTCTCTTGAATATGGAATGAAATTGAATTTCAATTTTGGTGGCCTGCCCTCTGCTTAAAAGCTAGAAATGAATTAGAATTCAGTGGCCTGCGCTCTGCTTGAAATGGAATGAAAATGAATTAGAATTTAATGGCCTGCAACTGCCTAAATAGAATAAATTGAATTTGGAATTTAGTTGCATGAAATGAAAAAGAATTTAAAATGTTTGTCTCACTACTGCTTGAAATGGAATGAAATTGAATTCAATTTGTGGCCTGCTGACTCTGGCTTGAAATGCTATGAAAATAATTGAATACAGTGGCCTGCACTCTTGCTTGAAATGGAATGAAAATTGAATTAGAAAGGGGTGGCCTGCACTCTGCTTGAAATTGAAATAAAATTGAATTTGAATATTAATGCCTCACTCCGCTTTGAAACGGGAAAAGGAAATTGAAATTAATTTGGTGACCTGCACATCCTGCTTGAAATTGTATCAACTTAATTTAGTGGCCAGTGCTCGCTATGAAATGCTGAGAATAAGAATTTAGGTGGCCTGGCAATCTACTTGAAACATGTTATGAAATTGGCAATAATGTGGTGGCCTGCAATCTACTTGAAAACAGTATGAAATTGAATTTGTGGCCTGCACTCTGCATGAAATGTTAATACTGTGAAAAGAATTTGAATTCAGTGGCCTGCACTTCTCCTGCTGAAATGGAATGACATTGAATTAGAAGGTGTGGGCCTGCACTATGCTTGAAAATGTATTAAATTGAATTTGAATAGGTCCCTGCACTCTGCTTGAAATGAATTAAATTGAATTTGCATTGGTGGCCTGCACTCTGAATGAAATTGACGGGAATTCATTAGAATTTGTTGCCTCCACTTTGCTTAAAATTGAATGAAATGGAATTCAATTTGGTGGTCCTGCACTCTTCTTGAAATGAATGAATTGGAATTTGAATATTGTGGCCTGCACTCTGTTTGAAATGGAATGAAATTGAATTTGCATTTGTGCCTGCACTCTGCTGAAAATTGTATGACATTTTGAATGTGTCGCTGCATTGTGCGTGTATTGGTAAAATTTTGAATTTGGTGGCCTGCACTCTACTTGAAATAGCTATGAATTACATTTGGTTGCCTGCACTCTGCTTGACATTGAATGAAATGAAATTTGTGGCCTCCACTCTGCTTATAAGGAATGAAATTGAGTTTGGTGGCCTACAACTCTACTTGATACGGTATGACCAATTGAATGGCCTGCACTCTGCAAGAAATGCTATGAAAAGAATTTGAAATATGATGGCCTGCACGGCTGCTTAAATGGAATGAAATTGAATTTGAATTTTGTGGACTGCACTGCTTTAAATATAATGAAATTGAATTTTGAAATTGGTTGCAATGAAATGAAATTGAATTCAAAATTGTAGTCCTGCACTCTGCTTGAAAGGAATGAAATTTAATTTCAAATTGGTGGCCTGCACTCTGCTTGAATTGCTATGAAATGAATTTTGAATTCAGTGGCCTGCCGCTCAGCATTGAAACGGAATGAAATTGAATTAGAATTTAATGGCCTCACGCTGCTTGAAACGGCAAGAATTGAAATTTAATTTGGTGAAATGCACTCCTGCTTGAAATTGTAATGAATTTAAGTTAGTGGCAGTGCTCTGCTTGAAATGCTGTTGAAAAAGATTAGTAAGATTAAACGAGAACCTACCATTTGAAGTTTGATTCTTTATATTTATGAATGAGTCGAGTTGAGGACTACAGTAATAGAAGCCGTACAGCCGTTGGTGCGTCAATCTTCAAAGCAGGCGGATGAATTCACTGCTAACATTGACCGAAGTATAACGGTAAGATGAATAAAACTAGAACTAACCACGAGATTCTATGAGGGAGGGAGCGGAGGGCACGTAGTCCCCTAACTCGACTCCTCATAAAAAAAGATCAAACATCAAACTGGTAGTTCTCGTTTTAATCTTACTATTTTACTTCGGAGTCACGTGAGTGACTACGTGAAGACTTCCGAAGCACTGGTGAATCACGCCGCAAGACTCAAATATCCTACGTTTCACCAACTACCTGGATTGACTCAAAAGTCGTTAACAATCATCATGGGCATCAGTCATACATTTGTTAAAGAAATAACAGTTTTATTTACAAACAAATCTTAACAAACCCCTCTAACTCAGGGGAAAAGTGAACAGTACTGACACAGAATCACAGCAAAACACCCCGAGCCTTGTAATCTCGGTTGTGATAAAACCTCTGAAAGTTAGCTCACTGGACCATCCTGCGGCGCGAGGACATGGATTATTGGCAAGTCATTCCCCTTGCCCGGAAGTTTGAGACCGCCCTGGGTGGAATGAGATTTGAATTTATCATAACCAATTCCACACTTGCCAGGACCCACTTTAGCCCACCTTGAAAACGTTTTGCACCGACACCTTACTGTGTTTTTTTTGTGACTAAAAAACAAAGCCAACTCTGTTCCTCTCAGAGGTTTAGTATCTCAATGAACGAATAAATGTTAGACTACACAAAAGCGATCATCTGCGGGTTAGGCTGAAAACACATCTTACATCCTGTCATCCCTCTTCATATGTGGTAAGCCAAATCATAGACATAAAAAAATAATGGCATCAGCCGACACATGGCATCTATCTACCGAGCTTGTGCAACATTTGTAACACGTGACTGAAACCAACGCCATGAGCATGACCCCTCAAGATAATTTGGCTACTGATAAGGTGGTAACCAAGCCCACGGCGAAGAACCAAAAAACCTCACGCACATTCCAAATATCTGCATACCTGTTTAAGGAGGATTAAAAGTTGAAAAACTCCCTTCAGGAAGCGGGGAAACGAACGATGTGTCCCTACTGTAGGCAATCTGCATTCATAGGTAAAATAAGAGACAGAGCACTTCGCGGAATTAATCGCACTGGAACCTAATTTTTTTGGTCAAAATAAAGAGTTGGACCAACCCAATACAATCCGATCCCTGCAGTAGTGAGAGACAATATTCTGCTTGTAGCAGTATTGCTCCCACTTCCCTTAGATAGGTGATATATTGCTGCTGTGTACTATCCCTGCAGCCGTCGTGAGAACACCACTGTCCGATGAGACAGGCCTCCTCCCCAGTAAGGGCCTCCTTAAAATCTGCAAATTAACAGATCAATAACCGATCATATAAAGGATGTTGATCCCCAGTGATGGATTTACCAGTAGATTTTATTCTTGGCATAAGACATGGAAAGCTCCCCTACCATTTGTAATACCAACGGAAACCCATGCTCTTACGCCAATCATGGCACTACCAATACCCCTGAACGCGGCGTCCTCCTTGAGCTTTTCAAACATCTGCTGATGAGACATGAATGGAGAAATACATACAAAAACAACATTTTGCCTCACCCATTCACCACCCCACCAATCCGGGACAATGCATCCACTGCTAACGGCCCCAGGATCTGTTTACCATGAAACAATCTAGGTAACTGATGATTTACTCGAGATGCAAACAAGTCAATATCTGGCAATGCATCTCATCATCATGGGTTAAATACATCCTGATTTAACAGCATTCAAGGTTGTCATTAACGGACGGGAAACCGTCCTGCAATTAAAGTGCTGAAAGGCTAGGGGGGGGAAAGATATTTTGTCAATACACCACTCCAAATCTGGTTAGCCAGTCCTCTCACAAGACCGGACTTAACTCCACCCATGTGGGTTTTCATATGCCACTGCTGTGGTGTTGTCAATCTGACCTGCACATGCAGATCCCCCATGTAGAACAAGAAGCTTGGAGCCCATACCAGGGGCCCAACAACTCTAAATAAATTAATCCCTCTTAATTGAGGAAGCGACTGCCGCATCCACTTCATCTGCCTCCACAACTAGAAGACATACTTGGTTGCACCCCAACCCCTGCACTTACATCAGTCTGTAATATCAGTGACGGTGATTCCACCAAAATCCCTTCCTTAAATTTTTTGAAACATGTACTATCACCAATGTGGTCAGAATCGCCCCACTGACAACTGCATAGGCCTATCAATAATGGCCCCTTTGGTATGCCTCAGGCCTGTTCCGTTGATCATTGTATTGTGGAATAATGCAGAGACCAACGGCACAGCGGAAAGGCCTTGTTTTGGCAACACTTTCCCAATAAAACTGCTACTTGTCTAATCGAAGCCGTTGTTCTCCAACGAGATTAACACAGTCCTCAGTAACTGATTCAATATCCCTGGGCAAAAGTTACCAACAGGTGATTGAATTATGTAAATCCTAGATAGCAATAATTTTGGACTGGTATAAGTTAGGTTTGATCTGGGTAATAACAAAGCCATTGGTTCAAAACTGATTTTAACACTGACCCTGGATGATTGATTTCAGCATGAGTCTTCCAACAATCAGAATATCATCTAAATAGGCCATTTACCACAGCCCCTGACTCTAAGTAATGCTAACACAGGTTTGTACCAATTAGTATATAATCTAGGGAGCGGAAGTTAAGCCAGTCGGCAATGTCCTGAAGTGCCACGCTCAGTCATCCAAACAAATTTCAAATATATTTCTATCAGCACCAAGAAATAGACACTGGTAATAACGCTTCTTTAAAATCAAGGTTCCGATAATACCCTTTGGATTATATCCAAAGGGTATGAGAGGGCAACCATTGAGGTAAAGTCCTTTACCACGGGCAAACAGATGGGTGCCCGTGGTAAAGGCTCCGTTGGAAAGGCTAGAACAAACAAATTTGGGGAACAAATTCATAAATGCCAGAAGAATGTCTACATCCCCAGGCCTTTTTAGTATCGGGGAAAGAGACGGGACGAAATTGTTGACGTTTGATAGACAGAGGCCACCAATTACCCCGTTCGGATTAACGACGGAAGCCTCTGCTTGATACGCACATTTGCCACATCTGAAAAATAAGTTGTACGACGAGGAAAATGGTTGGATTTAGGTAGACTGGTCCTGTATAGGAAAAATCCAATTTTCCACCCCTTCAAATACACTAAGTATGCACAAATCGAGGGCAACTGCTGCCATTGTGTTGTTGTTTGTTGGTGGTGTGTTGATTGTTTTTATGGGAGAAACATATATACCGGGTACACTCGTAACGCAGTGAAATTATATAATATACAAATTATATAAGAGGAAGTTACAAGGGATACGGATGGTGTGTAATGGTAATGGTAGCCATTATACAGTTCTGGTTATTTATTGTGTAGTAATTGGGAGGTAGGAGTATATTCTATAAGAAGCAATATACCACACGGCCATACCACACAAGTGCGTCTAATTACCAAATACAAATCCCCCCTAATAGAACGACATAATACCCAATCTTAACCAAACTTCTATGATATTCATGATATTTTTGCAAATATAAGAGTGTTTTTGTATTAGTAGTAACTTATATGTCAAAATTATGATATAGTTGTAAATGCACAAGTTTATATAATTACAAATTTGACACATCTATAATATGGTCAACATACTAATAATAAGGTGTATTCAACTAATTTATGAAAATGATATAGAATATGTTTCTATACTTTTTGTGCCTAGTTAAAGATAGAAAATAGAGAAAAAAGGTAAAAATAGAAAAAAAAAAGTGAAAAGTTTGACCTGGAGATTAAAAGATTACTAATAATCCGTTCGTGGAGATACATTCATGATTTATGAATATGTATTCTTCACCCTTCAGATATTCAGGCGCATCAAGTCCCGGCGCCGGGACCATAGGACCCTGTAAGAGGTGAAATGTATGAGACCAAATCCCTTTGAAGAGATCTAACCTGTCCAGAAGACAAGTCTCAATCTCTCCAAGTAAGTGTCTCCGTCATGTT
>JAVHYY010001048.1:0-35990 GCA_035221665.1 Okamejei kenojei | reverse complement strand
TGAGGTGGCTGGAGAGATGGAGCTAGAGATAGACCGGGGATTGTGCTGGAGACGGTGCGTGAGATAGACCATGGAGAAGGAGCTAAGGATGGAACTAAGATAGACCAGGAGATGGAGCGAGAGCTAGACCTAGGAGATGGAGCTGGAGGAGCAAAAGCGAGACCTGGAATGGAGCTGGAGATGGAGCAAAAGCAAGACCTGGCGAGGATCCTGAATTGAGCAAATGGGTAGACCTGTCGATGAGCATGTAAGATGGATCAAAGAATCCTAGTCTTGGAGACGGAGCTGAGATGGAGCAAAAGCTAGACCTAAGGAGATAGTGCTCGGAGATGGGAAAGCAAAAGCTAGACCAGGAAAGGAAGCTGCAGATGGGCGTAAAAAGACTAGACTCAGGATATGGAGCTGTAAGATGGCGCAAATTGCTAGAAACTGGGAGATGGAGCAGGAGATGGAACGAGCGATAGACCGGCCAGATGGAGCTGGAGATGGAGCGAGGAGCAAGACCTGGAGATGGAGCGTGGAGATGGAGCGTGATCTAGACCTGGAGATGGAGCGAGATGAGCGAGAGCTAGGCAGGGGATGGGTTAGAGGGATATGTAGCGAGAGAAAGACCGGGAGAATGGCTGTAGACGGGTGCCGTGAGATAGACATGGAGATGGAGCTGAAGGATGGAACAGAGATATACCTGGAGAATGGAAGCGAAGCTAGACCTGGCAGATGGGGCAAAAGCGAGACCTGGCGCTGGGAGCTGGAGATGAGCAAAGCGAGACCCTGGGCGTGCGAGAGAGAGAAGGAGATGGGAGCTAAAGTAGACGCGTGTGCGATGGAGCTCGGAGAATGACAAAGATAAACCTGGCGAAGGAGCTTGGGATTGAGCAAAAGCCTAGACGCGAGAAGGTGCTGGAGACGGAGCAAAAGCTAGAAAGGAGATGGAGCTGGAGATGGAGCAAAGGCTAGACCTGGAGATGGAGCTGGAGATGGAGCAAAATCTATAGCGGAGATGGTAGCTGAGATGGAGCAAAAGCTTAGACCTGAGATGGAGCGCCTTCGCAAAGTGGAGCAAACCTAGAGCTGGAGAAGGAGAGCTGGAGATGTGATGAGCAAAAGTCTACACCTGGAGATGTAGCTGGAGATGGAACAAAAGCAAGACCCTGGACGATGGAGATTGAGATGGAGCAAAAGCTAGACCCTGGTGAGATGGGAGCTGGACGATGGAGCCAATAGCTAGACCGGAGATGGATTGGTGATGGAGCAACAGCTAGACCTGTGAGATGGAAGCTGGTTGCTGGGGAGCAAAATCAAGACCCGGAGATGGAGCAGGATGATGAAAGCAAAAGCTAGAAACTGGAGATGGTGCAGGGGAGATTAGAAAAAGCTAGACTGAAGATGGTGCTGTAGATGGATCAAAAGCCCCCCCCTTGACCTGGAGATGGAGATGAGATGGAGGCAGACAGCAGACCTGGAAAGCTGGAGAGGGAGCAAAATCTAGACCATAGATGGAGATGGAGCGGGAGCGAGAGATACTACCGGGATATGCGCTTGAGAATGATTCGATAGCTAGATCTGGAGATGGAGCTTAGAATTGAGCGAGATCTATACCTGGACATGAGCTGGAGATGTGCGAAGAGAGCTAAACCGGTAGATGGATCTGTGAGGTGGAGGCGAGAGATAGACCGGGAGAGGGAGCTGGAGATGGGAGCGAGAGATAAACCTGGAGATGGAGCTGGAGAAGGACAAAAAGCGATACATGGCGATGGAGCTGGAGCTGTGAGATGGAGCAAAAGCTGGACCTGGAGATGACACTGAGATGGACCGAAAGCTAGAGCTGTAGATGGAGCTGGAGATGCACGAAAGCTAGAAGCTGGGAGATGGAGCTGCAGATGGAGCGAAAGCTTGAGCCATAGATGTAGCTGAGATGGAGCGAAAGCTGGAGCTGGAGTATGGAGCTGGAGATGGAGCGAGAGCAACCTGGAAGAGTGGAGCTGGAAATAAGCGAGCGTAGACTGGAGATGAGATGGAGAAGAGCAAAGCTTAGAAGCTGGAGATGGTGCTGGAGATGGAGACGAAAGCTAACTTGGAGATAGGAGCCTGGAGATGGAGCGAAAGCTAGAGCTGAGTATATGGGGCTGGAGAGATAGCATGCGAAAGCAGGGAGCTGGAGAAGGAGCTGCAGATGGAGCGAAAGCTGAGCTGGAGAAGTAGCTGGAGATGGAGCGAAAGCAAGAGCTGGAGATGGAGCTGGAGATGGAGCGAGATCTATACCCTGGAGTGGGAGCTGGAGTGAGAGGAGATCGAAGCTAGACCTGGAGATGGAGCTGGAAATGGAGCGAGAGCTAGACCTTGAGATGGAACTGAGATGGAGCTAAAGTAAGACCTGGCGATGTAGCTGGAGATGGAGCGAAAGCTAGACCCGAGATGGAGCTGGAATGGAGCAAAATCTAGGACATGGAGATGGAAGCTGGAGATGGAGCAAAAGCTAGACCCGGGAGATAGAGCTGGAGATGGAGCAACATCTAGGACCATGAGATGGATCTGGAGAGGAGCAAAAGCTAGACCTGGAGATGGGCTGGTGGATGGAGCAAAAGGCAGATATCTGGAGATGGACGGAAGATGGAGCCAAAAAGCTAGAGCTGAGATGGAGCGGAGAGGGAGCGAAAAGCTAGCTGGAATGGAGCAAAAATCTAGCATGGAGATGGAGCTGGAGAAGGAGCACAAAGCAGGACCAGGAGAGTGGAGCTGGAGATGGAGGAGCGAAAGCTAGAGCTGGAGATTAGGCGCGGAGATGGAGCGACGCTAACCGGTTGATGGTGCTGAATTGACGTATAGATAGACCGGGAGATTGTGCTGGAGCCGGTGCGTGAGAGAGACATGGAGAATGGAGCTGTAGATGGAATAAAGATAGACCTGGAGATGGAGCGCGAGCTAGACTGGAGAGGAGGCAGGAGAAGGAGCAAAAGCGAGACCAGGATATGGAGCTGGAGATGGAGCAAACGCAAGACCTGCGATGGGCTGGAATTGTAGCAGAAGGTAAACCTGGCGATGATGCGCTGGAGTATGGAGCAAAAGCTAGTCTTGGAGACGGAAGCTGGAGATGGAGCAAAAAAAGCTAACCTGGAGATAGTGCTGAGAGAGGGAAGCAAAAGCTAGAACCTGGAGATGGAGCTGCAGATGGCTTAAAAGCTAGACCAGGGCGCGGATGGAGGCTGGAGATTGAGCAAAAAAGCTAGAACTGGAGATGGAGCTGGAGTGGAACGAAGCGATAAGACCGGCAAGGATGGAGCTGGAGATGGAGCGAGAGCAAGAGCCTGGAGATGAGCTGGAGAGGAGCGAGATCAGACTCTGGAGATGGAGCTGGGAGATGGAGTCGAGAGCTAGGCCGGGTGATGGTGCTGGAGATGGAGCGTCAGGCGTATAGAAGCGGGAGATTGTGCTGGAGACGGTTGCGATGATGATAGACAAGGAGATGGGAGCAAAGATGGAACTAGAGATAGACTGGAGAAGGAAGCGAGAGCTAGACCTGGAGATGGAGCTAAAGCGATACCTGCGAAGGAGCTGGAGATGGAGCCAAAAGCCGAGACCTGTCGATGGAGAGTGGAGATGAGCTCTAAAGCTAGACCTGCATGGAGCTCGAGATGGAGTCAAAAGATAAACCTGGAGAAGGAGCTGAGAGATGGATCAAAAGCTAGACCGTAGATGGTGCTGGAGACGGTAGCAAAAGCAAGAAATGAGATGGAGCTGGAGATGGAGCAAAGGCTAGACCTGGAGATGGAGCTGCTAGATGGAGCAATAGCTTAAGCTGTAGTGGAGCTGGAGATGGAGCAAAAGCTAGACCTGGGAAAGGAGCTGCATGTGGACAAAAGCTAGAGCTGGAGATGGAGTGGAGATGGAGCAAAAGCTACACCAGGAGCAGGGAAGGTTTCTCCTTAGTTGTACATGTTCTTGGTGAGACCACAACCTGGAGTATTGCGTGCAGTTTTGGTCTCCAAATCTGAGGAAGGACAATTAATGCCATAGATGGAGTGCAGAAAGGTTCACCGCACAGATTCCTGGATGTCAGGACTGTGTCTTATGAGAAAGACTGGATAGACTTGTTTTAACACTCTGGAATATAAGAATTAATCAGGGGATCTTATAGAACTTACAAAATTCCTTAAGGGGTTGGACAGGCTAGATTCAGGAGTTGTTCCCGATGATTGGGGAAGTCCAGGACAATGGGTCACAGCTTTAAGGATAAGGGGGAAATCCTTAAGGACCGAGATGAGAAAAGACTTTCTTCACACAGAGAGTGGGGTGAAGTCTCTGAACTCCTCTGCAACAGAGGGTAGTTGAGGCCAGTTCAATGGCTATATTAAGAGTGAGTTGGATGTGGGCCCTTGTGGCTAGGGGATCAGAGGGTATGGAGAGAAGGCAGGTACGGGATACGATTGGATGATCACCATATCATATTGAATGGCGGTGCAAGGCTCGAAGGCTGAATGGCCTACTCCTGCACCAAATTTCTATGTTTCCTAGTATCTATGTAGCTGAGATGGAACAAAAGCAAGACCATTGGAGATGGAGATTGAGAAGGAGCAAAAGCTAGACCTGAGATGGACTGGAGATGAGCAATAGCTAGACCCGGAGATGAGTTGGTGATGGAGGCAAAAATTCTAGACCTGTAGATGGAGCTAGGAGATGGAGCAACAGCTTAAACTGTAGAAGGAGCTGGAGATGGAGCATACTCTAGACCTGGCGATGGAGCTGGAGATGGAGCAAAAGCTAGACCCGGAGATGGACTGGTGATGGAGCAAAGCACGAAGAACCCGATATGGAGCAGGAGGAATGAAGCAAAGCTAGAACTGGAGAAGGTGCTGGAGTATGGAGCAAAAGCTAGACCTGAAGATGGTGCGGGAGATGGATCAAAAGCTAGACCTGGAGATGGAGATGGAGATGGACAACAGCTAGACCTGAGGATGGAGCTGAGAAGAGCAAAAGCAAACCTGGCATGGAGATGAGCTGGAGCGAGAGATAGACGGGAGATGGAGCTGGAGATGATCGAGATGCTAGATCTGGAGAGGAGCTAGAGATGGAGCGAGAACCTAGACCTTGACATGGATCTGGAGATGGGTGCGACAGCTAAAACCGGAGAAGGAGCTGGAGGTGGGACGTAGAGATGACCGGGAGATTTAGCAGGAGTATGGAGCGAGAGATACACCTGGGAGAGGAGCTGGATGAGGAGAAAAACGAGACATGGCGATGGAGCTGGAGCTGGAGATGGAGCAAAAGCTGGACCTGGAGATGGAGCTGGAGATGACCGAAAGCTAGAGCTGGAGATGGAGCTGGAGATGCAGCGAAAGCTAGAGCCTGGAGATGGATCTGCAGATGGAGGCGAAAGCTTGAGGCTGGAGATTAGCTGGAGAAATGGAGCGAACGCTGGAGCTTGAGATGGATCTGGAGATGGAAGCGAGAGCTTACCTGGAGATGGAGCTGAAATAAGCGAGGATTAACCTGAGATGGGATGGAGATGGAGCGAAAGCTATAGCTGGAGAATGGTGCTGGAAGATGGAGCGAAAGCTAGACCTGAGATGGAGCTGGAGATGGAGAGAAACTAGAGCGGGAAGATGGGGCTGGAGATGCAGCGAAAGCAGGAGCTGGAGAAGGAGCTGCAGATTGAGCGAAAGCTGTAAGCTGGAGAAGTAGCTGGAGATGAAGCGAAAGCCAGACTGGAGATGGACTGGAGATGGGAGCGAGAGCTAGACCTGGAGATGAGCTGGGAAATAGACGAGGGCTAGACTTGGAGATGGAGATGGAGGATGGAGCGAAAGCTAGAGCTTGGAGATGAGCGGAGATGAGCGAAAGCTAGACTTGGAGATGGAGCTGATATGGAGCGAAAGCCTAGAGCTTGGGAGATGGGGCTGGAGATGCAGCGAAAGCAGTAGCTGGAGAAGGAGCTGCAGATTAGCGAAAAGCTGGAGCGAGAAGTAGCAGGAGATGGAGCGAAAGCAAGAGCACGGAGATGGAGCTGTAGATGGAAGCGGAGAGCTAGACCTGGAATGGAAGCTGGAGATGATCGAGATCTAGACCTGGAGATGGAGCTGAAATGGAGCGAGACTAGACCTGGAGATGAACTGGAGATGGAGCCTAAAGTTAGACTGGCGATGGAGCTGGTGATGAGGCGAAAGCTGACCCGGAGATGGAGCTGGAGATGTAGCAAATCTATACATGAGATGGAACTGGAGATGGAGCAAAAGCAAGACCCGGAGATAGAGCTGAAGATGAAAAAATCTAGACATGAAGATGAGCTGGAGATGGAGCCAAAAGCAACCTGGAGATGAGCTGGAGATGGAGCAAAAGCTAGATCTGGAATGGAGCTGGGTGGAGCAAAAGCCCTAGAGTGGAGATGGAGCTGGAAAGAAATGGAGCGAAGCTAGTCTGGAGATGAGCAAAATCTAGACATGGAGTTGGATCTGGAGATGGAGCAAAAGCTGGACCTGGAGATGGAGCTGGAGATGACGAAAGCTAGAGCTGGAGATGAAGCTGAGATGGAGCGACAGCTAGACCGGGTGATGGTGCAGAGATGGAGCGAGAGATAGACCGGGAATTGTGCTCTGGAGACGGTGCGTGAGATAGACATGGAGATGGAGCTGAAGATGGAACGAGAGATAGACCCCTGAGATGGAGCGAGAGCAGACCTGGAGATGGAGCTGGAGATGGAGCAAAAGCGAGACATGAGATGGAGCTGGGGTAGGATGGGAGCAAAAGCAAGACCTGGCGAAGGAGCTGGAATTGAGCAGAAGGAACCTGGCGATGGAGCTGGAGATGGAGCAAAAGCTAGTCTGGAGACGGAGCTGGAGATGGGAGCAAAAGCTAGACCTAGAGATAGTGCTGGAGATGGGCAAAACTAACCTTGGAGATGGAGCTGCAGATTGCGTAAAAGCTAGACCAGGAGATGGAGCTGAATGGAGCAAGAAGCTAAGAACTGGAGATGGAGCTGAGATGGAAACTAGCGATAGACCGGCAGATGAGCTGGAGATGAGCGAGAGGCAAGACTGGAGATGGAGCTTGGGGATGGAGCGAGATCAGACCTGGAATGGAGCTGGAGAATGAGCGAGAGCTAGGCCGGGTGATGGTGCGGAGATGGAGCGAGAGATAGACCGGGAAGATTGTGCTGGAGGACGGTGCGTGAGATTGACATGGAGATGGAGCTGAAGGATGGAACGAGAGATAGACCCGATAAGGAGCGCGAGCTAGCCCTGGAGATGGAGCAGCAAGCGAGACCTGGTCGATGGAGCGGATGTAGCAAAGCGAGACCTGGCGAATGGAGATGGTGATGGAGCTTAAAGCAGACCTGGCGATGGAGCTCCGAGATTGAGCAAAAGATAAACCTGGCGAAGGAGCTGGAGATGGAGCAAACTAGACCGGAGATGGTGCTGGAGACGAGCAAAAGCTAGAAATGGAGATGGAGCTGGGAGAATGGAGGCAAAGGCTAGACCTGGAGATGGAGCCTGGAGATGGGAGCATATCTAGGCTGGAGATGGAGTTGAGATGGAGCAAAACTAGACCCGGAGAGGAGCTGCCAATTGAGCAAAAGCTAGTATGCTGAGATTGGAGCTGGAGAAGAGCAAAAGCTACACGCTGTAGAAGTAGCTGGAGATGGAACAAAAGCAAGACCTAGTGAGAAGGAGATTGAGATGGAGCAAAAGCTAGACCAGGAGATGAGCTGGTAGATGGAGCAATAGCTAGACCGGAGATGAGTTGTGATGGAGCAAAAGCTAGACCTGGAGATGGAGCTGGAGATGGAGCAAAAGCTAGAAACTGGAGATGGAGCTGGAGAAGAGCAAAAACTAGACCTGGCGATGGAGCTGGATATGGAGCAAAAGCTAGACCCGGAGTGGAGCTGGTGAAGGAGCAAAAGCAAGACCCGAGATGGAGCATGAGATGAAGCAAAAGCTAGAACTGGAGATGGTTCTGGAGATGGAGCAAAAGCTAGACCTGAAGAATGGTGCTGAGATGGAGCAAAAGCTTGACCTTAGATGAGAAGGAGATAGACAAACACTAACCTGAGATGGAGCTGGAGATGGAGCAAAAGCTAGACCTGATATGGAGATGGAGCGGAGCGAGAGATAAGACCGGAGATGGAGCTGGAGAGGATCGAGAGCCTAGATCTGGAGATTGGAGCCTAAGAGATGAGCGAGATCTAGACCTGGACAAGGAGCTGGAGATGGTGCGAGAGCTAAACCGGGAGATGGAGCTGGAGGTGGAGCGAGAGATAGACCGGGAGATGGAGCTGGAGATGGAGCGAGAGATAAACCTGGAGATGGAGCTGGAGATGGAGCAAAAGCGAGACATGGCGAAGGAGCTGGAGCTGGAGATGGAGCAAAAGCTGGACCTGGAGATGGAGCTGGAGATGGAGCGAAAGCTAGAGCTGGAGATGGAGCTGGAGATGCAGCGAAAGCTAAGAGCTGGATATGGAGCTGCAAGATGAGCGAAAGCTTGAGCTGGAAAGTAGCTGGAGATGGAGCAAGCTGGCGCTGGAGATGGAGCTGGAGATGGAGGCGATAGCTAGACCTTGAGATGGAGCTGGAATAGAGCGGGGCAAGACCTGGAGATGGAGATAGAGAGATTGAGCGAAGCTAGAGCTGGAATTGTGCTGGAGTTGAGCGAAAGCTAACTTGGAGATGGAGCTGGAGATGGAGCGAAAGCAAAGCTGGATATGGGGCTGGAGATCGCAGCGAAAGCAGGAGCTGGAGAAGGAGCTGCAGATGGAGCGAAGCTGGAGCTTGATAAGTAGCTGGTGATGGAGCGAAATCCATAGAGCTGTAAGATGGAGCTGGAGATGGAGCGAGAGCTAGACCTGAGATGGAGCTGGAAATCGAGCGAGAAGTCTAGACCTGGAGATGGAACAGGAATGGACTAAAGCTAGACCTGGCGATGGAGCCTGGCGATGGAGCAAAAGCTATAGACATGGAGATGGAGCTGGAGATGATCAAAATCTAGACCCGGAGATAGATGCTGAGATGGAGCAAAATCTAGACCTGGAGATGGAGCAGGAGATGGAGCAAAAGCTAGACCTGGAGATTGAGCTGGCGATGAGCAAAGCAAGAACTGGAGATGAGCTGGATATGAGCAAAAGCTAGACGGAGATGGAGCAGGAGATGGAGCGAAAGCAGCCTGAGATGGAGGCAAATCAACATGGAGATGGTAGCTGGATATTGAGCAAAAGCGGGACCTGTAGATGATCTGGAGATGGAGCCGAAAAGCTAAGAGCTGGAGATGGAGCGGAGATGGAGTCGAAAGCTATACCTGGAGATGGACTGGAGATGGAGTCGAAAGCTAGAGCTGGATATGGAGCAGGAGATGGAGCGAAAGCTAGAGCTTGGAGATGGGGCTGGTGAAGCAGCGAAAAGCTGGAACTGTGAGAAGGAGCTTTAATAGGAGCGAAAAGCGGAGCTGGAGATGTAGTCCTGGAGATGGAGCGGAAAGCTAACCTGGGATGGAGCTGGAAAAATGGAGCGGAGAGCTAGACCTGGAGATGGAACTGGAGATGGAGCTAAAGCTAGACTGGCTATGGAGCTGGAATGGACAAAAGCAATAACCCGGAGATGGAGCTGGAGACGGAGCAAAATCCTAGACAAGTAGATGGAGCTGGAGATGGAGCAAAGCAAGCCCCGGAGATGGAGCAGGAGATGGAGCAAAATCTAGACATGGAGAATGGATGCTTGAGATGGAGCAAAAGCTAGACCTGAGATAGAGCAGGTGATGGAGCAAAAGCTAGATCTTTGAGATTGAGCTGGAGATGGTGGGTGGGGAAAGCAAAGAAGCTAGACTGTCAGAAGGACTGGAGATGGAGCAAAAGCTAGACCTGGAGAGGTGCTGGGATGGAGCAAAAGCTAGACTGGAGAAGTAGCTGGAGATGCTGCAACAGCTAGACCTGGAGATGGAGCAGGAGATGGAGCGAAGGCTAGCTGGAGATGTGAGCAAAAAACTAGATCAGAGATGGAGCTGGTGATGGAGCGAAAGCTCGAGCTGGAGAAGTAGCTGAGATGAGCGGAGCTAAGATGGAGATGGAGCTGGAGATTGGAGCGAGAGCTAGACCTGGAAGCTGGAGGTGAAAATGGAGCGAGAGCTAGATAGACCTGGAGATGGAGCTGTAGATGGGCAAGAGCTAGACCTGCATGGAGCTGGAGATGAGAGCAAAAGCATGACCAGCGATGAGCTGGAGATGGAGCCACAAACTAGACTTGTAGATGGAGCTGGAGTTGGAGAAAAAGGTAAGACCTGCGATGGAGCAGAGATGGAGCAAAAGCTAGACCTGGAGTCGGAGCTGGAGATGAGTAAAGCTAACCTGCAGATGGAGCTGTAGATGGAACAAAAGCTAGACCCGAGATGAGCTGTAGATGGAGCAAAACTTAGACCTGGGAGAGGAGCTGGAGATGGAGCAAAACGCTGGACCTGCAGATGGAGCTGGAGGTGGAACAACAAGCTAGACCCTGCAGATGGCGCTGGAGATGGAGCAAAACATAGACCTGGAGAAGGAGCTGGAGATGGACAAAAGGCTGTACCTGCAGATGGATCTGGAGATGGAGCAAAAGCTGGACCCTGCGATGGAGCAGGAGATGGATCACAAGCTAGAGCTGGAGATGGAGCTGGAATGGAGCGAAAAGCAAGCTGTATATGGAGCAAAATCTAGACCTGGCGATGGAGCTGTGAAGGGAGCGAAAGCTAGAGCTAGATGGAGCTTGGAGATGTAGCGGAAGCTATCGCTGGAGATGAAAAAAGCTGGAGATGGAGCGAAAGCTAGAGCTGGAGATGTGATGCTGTAGAGTGGAGCTATAGCTAGACCTGGAGATGGAGCTGGAAATGGAGCGAGATCTAGACCTAGAGATGGAGATGGAGATGGATCGAGAGAAAGACCAGAGATTGAAGCTGGAGATGGAGCTAAAGCTAGACCTGGCGATGGAGCTGGAGTTGGGCAAAAAGCAAGACCTTGGCGAAGGAGCAGAGATGGAAGCACAAACTAGACCTGTAGATGGAGCGGAGATGGAAGCCAAAAGGTAGACCTGGCGATTGGCGCTGGAGATGTAGCAAAAGCTAACCTGGAATGAGCTGGAGATGCATCAACTGATAGAGCTGGAGATGGAATCTGGAGATGGAGCAAAAGCTAGACCTGGAACGGAGCTGGAGATGGAGCAAAAGCTAGGAACCTGGAGAGAGCTGGAGATGGAGCAATAGCAAGAACCAGGAGATGGAAGCAGGAGAAGGAGCAAAAGCTAGACCTGGAATAGAGCTGGAGATGAGCAAAAAGATAGACCTGGAGATGGAGCAGGAGGATGGAGCAAAAGGCTAGACCATGGAGGTGGAGCTGGAGATGGAGCAAAAGCTAGACCTGGAGATGGAGCTGGTGATGGAGCAAAAGCTAGACCTGGTGATGGAGATGGAGCAATAGCTAGACATGGAAGATGGAGCTGTGAGATGGAGCAAAAGCTAGACCTGGAGATGGAGCTGGAAGATGGATCAAAAGCTAGAGCTGGAGATGGAGCTGGTGATGGAGCGAAAGCTAGCTGGAGATGGAGCAAAATCTAGAGCTGGAGATGGAGCTGGTGAAGGGGCGAAAGCTAGAGCTGGAGATGGTGCTGGAGATGGAGCGAAAGCTAGACCTGGAGATGGAGCTGGAGATGGAGCGAAAGCTAGAGGTGGAGATGGAGCTGCAGATGGAGCGAAAGCTGGAGCTGGAGATGTAGCTGGAGATGGAGCGAGAGCTAGAGATGGAGATGGAGTTGGAGACGGAGCGAGAGCTAGACCTGGAGATGGAGCTGGAAATGGAGCGAGAGATAGACCTGGAGATGGAGCTGGAGATGGAGCTAAAGCTAGACCTGGCGATGGAGCTGGAGTTGGAGCAAAAGCAAGACCTGGCGATGGAGCTGGAGATGGAGCACAAACTAGACCTGTAGATGGAGCTAGGAGATGGAGCAAAAAGGTAACCTGGCGATGGAGCTGGAGATGGAGCAAAAGCTAGACCTGGAGATGGAGCTGGAGATGCAGCAAATGATAGAGCTGGAGATGGAGCTGGAGATGGAGCAAAAGCTAGACCTGGAGACGGAGCTGGAGATATGGAGCAAAAGCTAGACCTGGAGATGGAGCTGGAGATGGAGCAATGCTAGACCTGAGAATGGAGCTGGAGAAGGAGCAAAAGCTAGACCTGGAATAGAGCTGAGATGGAGCAAAAGATAGACCTGGAGATGGAGCTGGAGATGGAGCAAAAGCTAGACCTGGAGGTGGAGCTGGAGATGGAGCAAAAGCTAGACCTGGAGATGGAGCTGGTGATGGAGCAAAAGCTAGACCTGGTGATGGAGATGGAGCAATAGCTAGACATGGAGATGGAGCTGGAGATGGAGCAAAAGCTAGACCTGGAGATGGAGCTGGAGATGGATCAAAAGCTAGAGCTGGAGATGGAGCTGGTGATGGAGCGAAAGCTAGCTGGAGATGGAGCAAAATCTAGAGCTGGAGATGGAGCTGGTGAAGGGGCGAAAGCTAGAGCTGGAGATGGAGCTGTAGATGGAGCGAAAGCTAGACCTGGAGAGGGAGCTGGAGATGGAGCGAATGCTAGACCTGGAGATGGAGCGAAAGCTAGACCCGGAGATGGAGCTGGAGATGGAGCGAGAGCTAGGCCTGGAGATGGAGCTGGAGATGGAGCGAGAGCTAGACATGGAGATGGAGCTGGAGATGGAGCGAGAGATAGACCGGGAGATGGAGCTGAAGATGGAGCGAGAGCTAGACCTGGAGAAGGAGCTGGAGATGGAGCGATATATAGACCCTGGAGATGGAGCTGGAGATGAGCGAGAGCTAGACCGGCTGATGGACTGAAACTGGAGATGGAAACGAGAGATAAGACCGGGAGATTGAGCTGGAGATGGAGCAAAAGCTAGTCTTGGAGACGGAGCTGGAGATGGAGCAAAAGCTAGACGTGGAGATGGTGCTGGAGATGGAGCAAAAGCGAGACCTGGCGATGGAGCTGGAGATGGAGCAAAAGCGAGACCTGGCGATGGAGATGGAGTTGGAGATAAAGCTAGACCTGGCGATGGAGCTGGAGATGGAGCAAAAGCATGACCTGGAGATGGAGCTGGAGATGGAGCAAAAGGTAGACCTGGCGATGGAGCTGGAGATGGAGCTGGAGATGGAGCAAAAGATAGACCTGGCGATGGAGCTGGAGATGGAGGAAAAGATAGACCTGGAGATGGAGCTGGAGATGGAGCAAAAGCTAGACCTGGAGTTGGAGCTGGAGATGGAGCAATAGCTAGACCTGGTGATGGAGCTGGAGATGGAGCGAGAGCTAGGCCTGGAGATTGAGCGGGAGATGGAGCGAGAGATACACCGGGAGACGGAGCTGGAGATGCAGATAGATAGATCTGAGAATGGAGCTGAGATATGGAGCGACGAGATCTAGACCTGGAGATGGGACTGGAGATGGAGCGAGAGCTAGACCGGTAATGGTGCTGGAGATGGAGCGAGAGATAGACTGAAATGGAGATTGGTGCTGGAGATTGGAGCGATAGCTAGACCTGGAGATGGAAGCTGGAGATGGAACGAGAGAATAGAACTGGAGATGGAGCTGGAGATGGAGCGAGAGCTTGACCTGGAGATGGAGCTGGAGATGGAGCAAAAGCGAGACCTGGCAAAGGAGCTGGAGATGGACAAAAACCAAGAAGATGCCTGGCGATGGAGCTGGAATTGGAGCAGAAGGTAGACCTGGCGATGGAGCTGAGAAGGAGTAAAAGGTAAGACCTGGCGATGGAGCTGGAGATATGAGCAAAAGATAGACCTTGAGATGGGATCTGGAGAATAGAGCAAAAGCAAGACCTGGAGATGGAGCTAGAGATGGCGTAAAAGCTAGACCAGAGATGGAGCTGGAGATGGAGCAAAAGCTAGAACTGGAGATGGAGCTGCTTGAGATGTAACGAGCGATAGACCGGGAGATGGAGCTGGAGATGGAGCGAGAGCAAGAACCTGGAGAGAGCTCGAAGAGGATGATCGATATCTAGACCTGGAGATGGAGTCTAGAGATGGAGCGAGATCTAGACCCTGGAAGGAGAAATGACAGGAGATGGAGCGAGAGCTAGACCCCCGGTGATGGTGCAGGAGATGGAGCGAGAGATAGACTGGAGATGGTGCTGAGACGGTGCGTGAGATAGACATGGAGATGGAGCTGAAGATGGAACGAGAGATAGACCTGGAGATGGAGCTGGAGATGGAGCGAGAGCTAGACCCTGGAGATGGAGCTGGGAGATGGAGCAAAAAGCGATACCTGGCGATGAGCTGGATATGGAGCAAAAGCGAGACCTGGCGATGAAGCTGGAGATGGAGCTAAAGCTAGACCTTGCGCTGGAGCTAGGAGATGGAGCAAAAGATAGACCTGGCGAAGGAGCCTGGAGATGGAGCCAAAAGCTAGACCCGGCCACGGAAAAATGGTGCCTGGAGACGGAGCAAAAGCTAGACCTGGAGATGGAGCTGGAGATGGAGCAAAGGCTAGACCTGGAGATGGAGCTGGAGATGGAGCAATAGCGAGAGCTGGAGATGGAGCTGGAGATGGAGCAAAAGCTAGACCTGGAATGGAGCTTGAGATAGCGTAAAAGCAAGAACAACCAGAATATGGAGCTGGAGATGGAGCAAAAGTTAAACTGGAGATGGAGCAAAAGCTAGACCTGGAGATGGAGCTGGAGATTAGCGTAAAAGCTAGACCAGGAGAATGGAGCTGGAGTTGGAGCAAAAGTTGAACTGGAGAAAGAGCTGGAGATGGAGCAATAGCTAGACCTGAGATGGTGCAGGAGATGGAGCAAAAGCTAGACCTGGAGATTGGAGCTGGAGATGCAGCAAAAGCTAGAAACCCTAGATCGAGCTGAAGATGGAGCAATAGCTAGACCTAAGATGGAGCTGGAGATGGAGCGAGAGTTAGTCCTCGAGATGGAGCTGGAGATGCACGAGAGTATACACCGGAGATGAGCTGGAGATGGAGCGAGTGCTAGATCTGGACGATGGAGCTGGAGATGGAGCTAGGTCTAGACCTGGAGATGGAGCATGAGATGGAGCGAGAGCTAGACCTGGTGATGGAGCTGGAGATGGAACGAGAGATAAACTGGAGATGGAGCTGGAGATGGGAGAGAGGCTTAACCTGGAGATTGGGGAGCTTGAGCCGAGAAAGAGAGGAAGGGAGAATAGATGGAGAGGAATGGAGCTGAGATTGAGGCAAGGAGAGGCAAAAGCGAGACCTGAGATGGAGCAAAAGCGAGAACTGGCGATGGAGCTGGAGTTGAGCTAAAGCTAGACCTGGCGATGGAGCTGGAGATGGACAAAAACAAGACCTGGCGATGGAGCTGGAATTGGAGCAGAAGGTAGACCTGGCGATGGAGACGGAAGGAGTAAAGGTAGACCTGGCGATGGAGCTGGAGATGGAGCAAAAGATAGACTGGAGATGGAGCTGAGATGGAGCAAAAGCTAGACCTGGAGAGGAGCTGGAGATGGAGCAAAAGCTAGTCTTGGAGACGGAGCTGGAGATGGAGCAAAAGCTAGACCTGGAGATAGTGCTGGAGATGGAGCAAAAGCTAGACATGGAGATGGAGCTGGAGATGGCGTAAAAAGCTAGACCAGGAATGGAGCTGGAGATGGAGCAAAAGCTAGACTTTGGGACTGGTAGATGGAGCTGGAGATGGAACGAGCGATAGACCGGGAGATGGAGCTGGAGATGCAGCAAAAGCTAGACCTCGAGATGGAGCTGAAGATGGAGCAATAGCTAGACCTAGAGATGGAGCTGGAGATGGAGCGAGAGCTAGTCCTCGAGATGGAGCTGGAGATGCAGCGAGAGATACAAAACACCCCCGGGAGATGGAGCTGGAGATGGAGCGAGTGCTAGATCTGGAGATGGAGCTGGAGATGGAGCTAGGTCTAGACCTGGAGATGGAGCTGGAGATGGAGCGAGAGCTAGACCTGGAGATGGAGCTGGAGATGGAACGAGAGATAGAACTGGAGATGGAGCTGGAGATGGAGCGAGAGCTAGACCTGGAGATGGAGCTGGAGATGGAACGAGAGATAGAACTGGAGATGGAGCTGGAGATGGAGCGAGAGTTTGACCTGGAGATGGAGGCTGGAGATGGAGCAAAAGCGAGACCTGGCGAGGGAGCTGGAGATGGAGCAAAAGCTAGAGCTGGCGATGGAGCTGGAGTTGGAGCTAAAGCTAGACCTGGCGATGGAGCTTGGAGATGGAGCACAAACAAGACCTGGCGATGGAGCTGGAATTGGGAGCAGAAGGTAGACCTGGCGATGGAGCTGGAGAAGGAGTAAAAGGTAGACCCCCTGGCGATGGAGCTGGATCAAGGAGCAAAAGATAGACCTGGAGAATGGAGCTGGAGATGGAGCAAAAGCTAGACCTCGAGATGGAGCAGGAGATGGAGCAAAAGCTAGTCTTGGAGACGGAGCTGGAGATGGAGCAAAAGCTAGATCTGGAGATATTGCTGGAGATGGAGCAAAAAGCTAGACACTGGAGATGGAGCTGGAGATGGCGTAAAAGCTAGACCAGGGGAGATGGAGCTGGAGATGGAGCAAAAGCTAGAACTGGAGATGGAGCTGGAGATGGAACGAGCGATAGACCGGGAGATGGAGCTGGAGATGGAGCGAGACCAGAGACCTGGAGATGGAGCTAGAGGATGGAGCGAGATCTAGACCTGGAGATGGAGCTGGAGATGGAGCGAGAGCTAGAACTGGAGATGGAGCTGGAGATGGAGGGCGAGAGCTTGACCTGGAGATGGAGCTGGAGATGGAGCAAAAGCGAGACCTGGCGATGGAGCTGGAGATGGAGCCAAAAGCGAGAAGCTGCGATGGAGCTGGAGTTGGGAGCTAAAGCATAGACCTGGCGATGGAGCTGGAGATGAAGAGCAAAAACAAGACCTGGCGATGGAGCTGGAATTGGAGCAGAAGGTAGACCTGGCGATGGAGCTGGAGATGGAGCAAAAGATAGACCTGGAGATGGAGCTGGAGATGGAGCAAAAGCTAGACCTGGAGATGGAGCTGGAGATGGAGCAAAAGCTAGTCGTGGAGACGGAGCTGGAGATGGAGCAAAAGCTAGACCTGGAGATAGTGCTGGAGATGGAGCAAAAGCTAGACCTGGAGATGGAGGCTGGAGATGGCGTAAAAGCTACAACCAGGAGATGGAGCTGGAGATGGAGCAAAAGCTAGAACTGGAGATGGAGCTGGAGATGGAACGAGCGATAGACCGGGAGATGGAGCTGGAGATGGAGCGAGAGCAAGACCTGGAGATGGAGCTGGAGATGGAGCAAAAGCGAGAACTGGCGATGGAGCTGGAGTTGGAGCGAGAGCTAGACCGGGTGATGGTGCTGGGATTATGGAGCGAGAGATAGACTGGGAGATGGTGCTGGAGACGGTGCGTGAGATAGACATGAGATGGAGCTGAAGATGGAACGAGAGATAGACCTGGAGATGGAGCTGGAGATGGAGCGAGAGCTAGACCTGGAGATGGAGCTGGAGATGGAGCAAAAGCGAGACCTGGCGATGGAGCTGGAGATGGAGCAAAAGCTAGACCTGGAGATGGAGCTGGAGATAGCGTAAAAGCTAGACCAGGAGATGGAGCTGGAGATGGAGCAAAAGTTGAACTGGAGATGGAGCAAAAGCTAGACCTGGAGATGGAGCTGGAGATAGCGTAAAAGCTAGACCTGGAGATGGAGCTGGAGATGCAGCAAAAGCTAGACCTCGAGATG
This sequence comes from Okamejei kenojei, assembly GCA_035221665.1. Taxonomy (NCBI): domain Eukaryota; kingdom Metazoa; phylum Chordata; class Chondrichthyes; order Rajiformes; family Rajidae; genus Okamejei; species Okamejei kenojei. The sequence continues at coordinate 18,249 of JAVHYY010001048.1, read as the reverse complement.
GAGCTGAAGATGGAGCAATAGCTAGACCTAGAGATGGAGCTGGAGATGGAGCGAGAGCTAGTCCTCGAGATGGAGCTGGAGATGCAGCGAGAGATACACCGGGAGATGGAGCTGGAGATGGAGCGAGTGCTAGATCTGGAGATGGAGCTGGAGATGGAGCTAGATCTAGACCTGGAGATGGAGCTGGAGATGGAGCGAGAGCTAGACCGGGAGATGGAGCTGGAGATGGAGCGAGAGCTAGACATGGAGATGTAGCTGGAGATGGAGCAAAAGCTAGACCTGGAGATGGAGCTGGAGATGCAGCAAAAGCTAGACGTGGAGACGGAGCTGGAGATGGAGCAAAAGCTAGACCCGGAGATGGTGCTGGAGACGGAGCAAAAGCTAGACCTGGAGATGGAGCTGGAGATGGAGCAAAAGCAAGACCCGGAGATGGAGCTGGAGATGGAGCAAAAGCAAGACCCGGAGATGGAGCTGGAGATGGAGCAAAAGCTGGACCTGGAGAAGGAGCTGGAGATGGAGCAAAAGCTAGACCTGGAGATGGAGCAAAAGCTAGACCTGGAGATGTAGCTGGAGCTGGAGCAAAAGCAAGACCTGGAGATGGAGCTGGAGATGGAGCAAAAGCTAGACATGGAGATGGTGCTAGAGATGGAGCAAAAGCTAGATCTGGAGATGGTACTGGAGTCGGAGGAAAAGCTTGACCTGGAGACGGAGCTGGAGATGGAGCAAAATCAGGACCTGGAGATGGAGCTGGAGATGGAGCAAAAGCTAGACCCGGAGATGGAGCTGGAGATGGAGCAAAAGCGAGACATGGAGATGGAGCTGGAGATGGAGCAAAAGCTAGACCTGGAGATGTGCTAGAGATGGAGCAAAAGCTAGACCTGGAGATGGTGCTGGAGATGGAGCAAAAGCTAGACCTGGAGATGGTGCAGGAGACGGAGGAAAAGCTAGACCTGGAGCTGGAGCTGGAGATGGAGCAATAGCTAGACCTGGAGATGGAGCTGGAGATGGCGTAAAAGCTAGACCAGGAGATGGAGCTGGAGATGGAGCAAAAGCTAGAACTGGAGATGGAGCTGGAGATGGAACGAGCGATAGACCGGGAGATGGAGCTGGAGATGGAGCGAGAGCAAGACCTGGAGATGGAGCTAGAGATGGAGCGAGATCTAGACCTGGAGATGGAGCTGGAGATGGAGCGAGAGCTAGAACTGGAGATGGAGCTGGAGATGGAGCGAGAGCTTGACCTGGAGATGGAGCTGGAGATGGAGCAAAAGCGAGACCTGGCGATGGAGCTGGAGATGGAGCAAAAGCGAGAGCTGGCGATGGAGCTGGAGTTGGAGCTAAAGCTAGACCTGGCGATGGAGCTGGAGATGGAGCAAAAACAAGACCTGGCGATGGAGCTGGAATTGGAGCAGAAGGTAGACCTGGCGATGGAGCTGGAGATGGAGCAAAAGATAGACCTGGAGATGGAGCTGGAGATGGAGCAAAAGCTAGACCTGGAGATGGAGCTGGAGATGGAGCAAAAGCTAGTCTTGGAGACGGAGCTGGAGATGGAGCAAAAGCTAGACCTGGAGATAGGTGCTGGAGATGGAGCAAAAGCTAGACCTGGAGATGGAGCTGGAGATGGCGTAAAAGCTAGACCAGGAGATGGAGCTGGAGATGGAGCAAAAGCTAGAACTGGAGATGGAGCTGGAGATGGAACGAGCGATAGACCGGGAGATGGAGCTGGAGATGGAGCGAGAGCAAGACCTGGAGATGGAGCTGGAGATGGAGCAAAAGCTAGACCTGGAGATGGAGCTGGAGATGGAGCGAGAGCTAGACCGGGTGATGGTGCTGGATATGGAGCGAGAGATAGACTGGGAGATGGTGCTGGAGACGGTGCGTGAGATAGACATGGAGATGGAGCTGAAGATGGAACGAGAGATAGACCTGGAGATGGAGCTGGAGATGGAGCGAGAGCTAGACCTGGAGATGGAGCTGGAGATGGAGCAAAAGCGAGACCTGGCGATGGAGCTGGAGATGGAGCAAAAGCTAGACCTGGAGATGGAGCTGGAGATAGCGCAAAAGCTAGACCAGGAGATGGAGCTGGAGATGGAGCAAAAGTTGAACTGGAGATGGAGCAAAAGCTAGACCTGGAGATGGAGCTGGAGATAGCGTAAAAGCTAGACCTGGAGATGGAGCTGGAGATGCAGCAAAAGCTAGACCTCGAGATGGAGCTGAAGATGGAGCAATAGCTAGACCTAGAGATGGAGCTGGAGATGGAGCGAGAGCTAGTCCTCGAGATGGAGCTGGAGATGCAGCGAGAGATACACCGGGAGATGGAGCGAGTGCTAGATCTGGAGATGGAGCTGGAGATGGAGCTAGATCTAGACCTGGAGATGGAGCTGGAGATGGAGCGAGAGCTAGACCGGGAGATGGAGCTGGAGATGGAGCGAGAGCTAGACATGGAGATGTAGCTGGAGATGGAGCAAAAGCTAGACCTGGAGATGGAGCTGGAGATGCAGCAAAAGCTAGACGTGGAGACGGAGCTGGAGATGGAGCAAAAGCTAGACCCGGAGATGGTGCTGGAGACGGAGCAAAAGCTAGACCTGGAGATAGAGCTGGAGATGGGAGCAAAAGCAAGACCCGGAGATGGAGCTGGAGATGAGCAAACGCAAGACCCGGAGATGGAGCTGGAGATGGAGCAAAAGCTGACCTGGAGAAGGAGCTGGAGATGGAGCAAAAGCTAGACCTGGAGATGGAGCAAAAGCTAGACCTGGAGATGTAGCTGGAGCTGGAGCAAAAGCAAGACCTGGAGATGGAGCTGGAGATGGAGCAAAAGCTAGACATGGAGATGGTGCTAGAGATGGAGCAAAAGCTAGATCTGGAGATGGTACTGGAGTCGGAGGAAAAGCTTGACCTGGAGACGGAGCTGGAGATGGAGCAAAATCAGGACCTGGAGATGGAGCTGGAGATGGAGCAAAAGCTAGACCCGGAGATGGAGCTGGAGATGGAGCAAAAGCGAGACATGGAGATGGAGCTGGAGATGGAGCAAAAGCTAGACCTGGAGATGGTGCTAGAGATGGAGCAAAAGCTAGACCTGGAGATGGTGCTGGAGATGGAGCAAAAGCTAGACCTGGAGATGGTGCAGGAGATGGAGCAAAAGCAAGACCTGGAGATGGAGCTGGAGATGGAGCACAAGCTAGACCTGGAGATGGAGCTGGAGATGGAGCTGGAGATGCGGCAAAAGTTAGACCTGGAGATGGAGCTGGAGATGGAGCAAAAGCTAGACCTGGACATGGAGCTGGAGATGGAGCAAAAGCTAGAGCTGGAGATGGAGCTGGAGATGGAGCGAAAGCTAGCTGGAGATGGAGCAAAATCTAGAGCTGGAGATGGAGCTGGTGATGGAGCGAAAGCTAGAGCTGGAGATGGAGATGGAGATGGAGCGAAAGCTAGAGCTGGAGATGGAGCTGGAGATGGAGCGAAAGCTAGACCTGGAGATGGAGCTGGAGATGGAGCGAAAGCTAGAGCTGGAGATGGAGCTGCAGATGGAGCGAAAGCTGGAGCTGGAGATGTAGCTGGAGATGGAGCGAAAGCTAGAGCTGGAGATGGAGCTGGAGATGGAGCGAGAGCTAGAGATGGAGATGGAGCTGGAGATGGAGCGAGAGCTAGACCTGGAGATGGAGCTGGAAATGGAGCGAGAGCTAGACCTGGAGATGGAGCTGGAGATGGAGCAAAAGCTAGACCTGGCGATGGAGCTGGAGATGGAGCAAAAGCAAGACCTGGCGATGGAGCTGGAGATGGAGCACAAACTAGACCTGTAGATGGAGCTGGAGATGGAGCAAAAGGTAGACGTGGCGATGGAGCTGGAGATGGAGCAAAAGCTAGACCTGGAGATGGAGCTGGAGATGCAGCAAATGCTAGAGCTGGAGATGGAGCTGGAGATGGAGCAAAAGCTGGACCTGCAGATGGAGCTGGAGATGGAACAAAAGCTAGACCCGGAGATGGAGCTGGAGATGGAGCAAAATTTAGACCTGGAGAAGGAGCTGGAGATGGAACAAAAGCTGGACCTGCAGATGGAGCTGGAGATGGAACAAAAGCTAGACCCGGAGATGGAGCTGGAGATGGAGCAAAACTTAGACCTGGAGAAGGAGCTGGAGATGGAGCAAAAGCTGGACCTGCAGATGGAGCTGGAGATGGAACAAAAGCTAGACCCGGTGATGGAGCTGGAGATGGAGCAAAAGCTAGACATGGAGATGAAGCTGGAGATGGAGCAAAAGCTAGACCTGGAGATGCTGCTAGAGATGGAGCGAAAGCTAGATCTGGAGATGGAGCTGGAGATGGAGCAAAAGCTAGACCTGGAGATGGAGCTGGAGATGGAGCAAAAGCTAGTCTTGGAGACGGAGCTGGAGATGGAGCAAAAGCTAGACCTGGAGATGGTGCTGGAGATGGAGCAAAAGCTAGACCTGGAGATGGAGCTGGAGATGGAGCAATAGCTAGACCTGGAGATGGAGCTGGAGATGGAGCAAAAGCTAGACCTGGAGACGGAGCTGGAGATGGAGCAAAAGCTAGACCTGGAGATGGAGCTGGAGATGGAGCAATAGCTAGACCTGGAGATGGAGCTGGAGATGGAGCAAAAGCTAGACCTGAAGATAGAGCTGGAGATGGAGCAAAAGCTAGACCTGGAGATGGAGCTGGAGATGGAGCAAAAGCTAGACCTGGAGGTGGAGCTGGAGATGGAGCAAAAGCTAGACCTGGAGATGGAGCTGGTGATGGAGCAAAAGCTAGACCTGGTGATGGAGATGGAGCAATAGCTAGACATGGAGATGGAGCTGGAGATGGAGCAAAAGCTAGACCTGGAGATGGAGCTGGAGATGTATCAAAAGCTAGAGCTGGAGATGGAGCTGGTGATGGAGCGAAAGCTAGGTGGAGATGGAGCAAAATCTAGAGCTGGAGATGGAGCTGGTGAAGGGCCGAAAGCTAGAGCTGGAGATGGAGCTGTAGATGGAGCGAAAGCTAGACCTGGAGAGGGAGCTGGAGATGGAGCGAAAGCTAGACATGGAGATGGAGCTGGAGATGGTGCGAAAGCTAGACCTGGAGCTGGATATGGAGCAAAAGCTAGACCTGGAGATGGAGCTGGAGATGGAGCGAAAGCTAGACCTGGAGATGGAGCTGGAGATGGAGCGAATGCTAGACCTGGAGATGGAGCGAAAGCTAGATCCGGAGATGGAGCTGGAGATGGAGCGAGAGCTAGGCCTGGAGATGGAGCTGGAGATGGAGCGAGATCTAGACCTGTAGATGGAGCTGGAGATGGAGCGAGAGCTAGACCTGGAGATGGAGCTGGAGATGGAGCAAAAGCTAGACATGGAGATGGTGCTAGAGATGGAGCAAAAGCTAGATCTGGAGATGGAGCTGGAGATGGAGCAAAAGCTAGACCTGGAGATGGAGCTGGAGATGGAGCGAGAGCTAGACCTGGAGATGGAGCTGGAGATGGACCGAGAGCTACACATGGAGATGGAGCTGGAGATGGAGCGAGAGATAGACCGGGAGATGGAGCTGAAGATGGAGCGAGAGCTAGACCTGGAGATGGAGCTGGAGATGGACCGAGAGCTAGACATGGAGATGGAGCTGGAGATGGAGCGAGAGATAGACCGGGAGATGGAGCTGGAGGGAGCGAGAGCTAGACCTGGAGATGGAGCTGGAGAAGGAGCGAGATCTAGACCTGGAGATGGAGATGGAGATGGAGCGAGAGCTAGACCGGGTGATGGAGCTGGAGATGGAACGAGAGATAGACCGGGAGATGGAACTGGAGATGGAGCAAAAGATAGATCTGGAGATGGAGCAAAAGATAGACCTCGCGATGGAGCTGGAGATGGAGCAAAAGATAGATCTGGAGATGGTGCTGGAGATGGAGAAAAAGCTAGACCTGGAGATGGAGCTGGAGATGGAGCAAAAGCTAGTCGTGGAGACGGAGCTGGAGATGGAGCAAAAGCTAGACCTGGAGATGGTGCTGGAGATGGAGCGAGATCTAGACCTGGAGATGGAGCTGGAGATGGAGCGAGAGCTAGACCTGGAGATGGAGCTGGAGATGGACCGAGAGCTACACATGGAGATGGAGCTGGAGATGGAGCGAGAGATAGACCGGGAGATGGAGCTGAAGATGGAGCGAGAGCTAGACCTGGAGATGGAGCTGGAGATGGAGCGAGAGCTAGACCTGGAGATGGAGCTGGAGATGGAGCGAGAGCTACACATGGAGATGGAGCTGGAGATGGAGCGAGAGATAGACCGGGAGATGGAGCTGAAGATGGAGCGAGAGCTAGACCTGGAGATGGAGCTGGAGATGGACCGAGAGCTAGACATGGAGATGGAGCTGGAGATGGAGCGAGAGATAGACCGGGAGATGGAGCTGGAGGGAGCGAGAGCTAGACCTGGAGATGGAGCTGGAGAAGGAGCGAGATCTAGACCTGGAGATGGAGATGGAGATGGAGCGAGAGCTAGACCTGGAGATGGAGCTGGAGATGGACCGAGAGCTACACATGGAGATGGAGCTGGAGATGGAGCGAGAGATAGACCGGGAGATGGAGCTGAAGATGGAGCGAGAGCTAGACCTGGAGATGGAGCTGGAGATGGAGCGAGAGCTAGACCTGGAGATGGAGCTGGAGATGGAGCGAGAGCTACACATGGAGATGGAGCTGGAGATGGAGCGAGAGATAGACCGGGAGATGGAGCTGAAGATGGAGCGAGAGCTAGACCTGGAGATGGAGCTGGAGATGGACCGAGAGCTAGACATGGAGATGGAGCTGGAGATGGAGCGAGAGATAGACCGGGAGATGGAGCTGGAGGGAGCGAGAGCTAGACCTGGAGATGGAGCTGGAGAAGGAGCGAGATCTAGACCTGGAGATGGAGATGGAGATGGAGCGAGAGCTAGACCGGGTGATGGAGCTGGAGATGGAACCAGAGATAGACCCCGGTGGAGCTGGAGATGGAACTGGAGATGGAGCAAAAGATAGATCTGGAGATGGAGCAAAAGATAGACCTCGCGATGGAGCTGGAGATGGAGCAAAAGATAGATCTGGAGATGGAGCTGGAGATGGAGCAAAAGCTAGACCTGGAGATGGAGCTGGAGATGGAGCAAAAGCTAGTCGTGGAGACGGAGCTGGAGATGGAGCAAAAGCTAGACCTGGAGATGGTGCTGGAGATGGAGCAAAAGCTAGACCTGGAGATGGAGCTGGAGATGGCGCAAATGCTAGACCAGGAGATGGAGCTGGAGATGGAGCAAAAGCTAGACCTGGAGAAGGAGCTGGAGATGGAGCAAAAGCTAGACCTGGAGATTTTGCTGGAGATGGACCAAAAGCCAGACCTGGAGATGTAGCTGGAGATGCAGCAAAAGCTAGACCTGGAGATGGGGCTGGAGATGGAGCAAAAGCTAGACCTGGACATGGAGCTGGAGATGGAGCAAAAGCTAGAGCTGGAGATGGAGCTGGAGATGGAGCGAGAGCTAGACCTGGAGATGGAGCTGGGGATGGACCGAGAGCTAGACATGGAGATGGAGCTGGAGATAGAGCGAGATCTAGACCTGGAGATGGAGATGGAGATGGAGCGAGAGCTAGACCGGGTGATGGAGCTGGAGATGGAACGAGAGCTAGACCTCGAGATGGAGCTGGAGTTGGAGCTAAAGCTAGACCTGGCGATGGAGCTGGAGATGGAGCAAAAGCAAGACCTGGCGATGGAGCTGGAGATGGAGCAAAAGATAGACCTCGCGATGGAGCTGGAGATGGAGCAAAAGATAGACCTGGAGATGGAGCTGGAGATGGAGCAAAAGCTAGACCTGGAGATGGAGCTGGAGATGGAGCAAAAGCTAGTCGTGGAGACGGAACTGGAGATGGAGCAAAAGCTAGACCTGGAGATGGAGCTGGAGATGGAGCAAAAGCTAGACCTGGAGATGGAGCTGGTGAAGGGGCGAAAGCTAGAGCTGGAGATGGAGCTGTAGATGGAGCGAAAGCTAGACCTGGAGAGGGAGCTGGAGATGGAGCGAAAGCTAGACATGGAGATGGAGCTGGAGATGGTGCGAAAGCTAGACCTGGAGCTGGATATGGAGCAAAAGCTAGACCTGGAGATGGAGCTGGAGATGGAGCGAAAGCTAGACCTGGAGATGGAGCTGGAGATGGAGCGAATGCTAGACCTGGAGATGGAGCGAAAGCTAGATCCGGAGATGGAGCTGGAGATGGAGCGAGAGCTAGGCCTGGAGATGGAGCTGGAGATGGAGCGAGATCTAGACCTGGAGATGGAGCTGGAGATGGAGCGAGAGCTAGACCTGGAGATGGAGCTGGAGATGGACCGAGAGCTACACATGGAGATGGAGCTGGAGATGGAGCGAGAGATAGACCGGGAGATGGAGCTGAAGATGGAGCGAGAGCTAGACCTGGAGATGGAGCTGGAGATGGAGCAAAAGCTAGACCTGGAGATGGAGCTGGAGATGGAGCAAAAGCTAGACCTGGACATGGAGCTGGAGATGGAGCAAAAGCTAGAGCTGGAGATGGAGCTGGAGATGGAGCGAGAGCTAGACCTGGAGATGGAGCTGGGGATGGACCGAGAGCTAGACATGGAGATGGAGCTGGAGATAGAGCGAGATCTAGACCTGGAGATGGAGATGGAGATGGAGCGAGAGCTAGACCGGGTGATGGAGCTGGAGATGGAACGAGAGCTAGACCTCGAGATGGAGCTGGAGTTGGAGCTAAAGCTAGACCTGGCGATGGAGCTGGAGATGGAGCAAAAGCAAGACCTGGCGATGGAGCTGGAGATGGAGCAAAAGATAGACCTCGCGATGGAGCTGGAGATGGAGCAAAAGATAGACCTGGAGATGGAGCTGGAGATGGAGCAAAAGCTAGACCTGGAGATGGAGCGGGAGATGGAGCAAAAGCTAGTCCTGGAGACGGAGCTGGAGATGGAGCAAAAGCTAGACCTGGAGATGGAGCTGGAGATGGACCGAGAGCTACACATGGAGATGGAGCTGGAGATGGAGCGAGAGATAGACCGGGAGATGGAGCTGAAGATGGAGCGAGAGCTAGACCTGGAGATGGAGCTGGAGATGGACCGAGAGCTAGACATGGAGATGGAGCTGGAGATGGAGCGAGAGATAGACCGGGAGATGGAGCTGGAGGGAGCGAGAGCTAGACCTGGAGATGGAGCTGGAGAAGGAGCGAGATCTAGACCTGGAGATGGAGATGGAGATGGAGCGAGAGCTAGACCGGGTGATGGAGCTGGAGATGGAACGAGAGATAGACCGGGAGATGGAACTGGAGATGGAGCAAAAGATAGATCTGGAGATGGAGCAAAAGATAGACCTCGCGATGGAGCTGGAGATGGAGCAAAAGATAGATCTGGAGATGGAGCTGGAGATGGAGAAAAAGCTAGACCTGGAGATGGAGCTGGAGATGGAGCAAAAGCTAGTCGTGGAGACGGAGCTGGAGATGGAGCAAAAGCTAGACCTGGAGATGGTGCTGGAGATGGAGCAAAAGCTAGACCTGGAGATGGAGCTGGAGATGGCGCAAATGCTAGACCAGGAGATGGAGCTGGAGATGGAGCAAAAGCTAGACCTGGAGAAGGAGCTGGAGATGGAGCAAAAGCTAGACCTGGAGATTTTGCTGGAGATGGACCAAAAGCCAGACCTGGAGATGTAGCTGGAGATGCAGCAAAAGCTAGACCTGGAGATGGAGCTGGAGATGGAACGAGCGATAGACCGGGAGATGGAGCTGGAGATGGAGCGAGAGCTAGACCTGGAGATGGAGCTGGAGATGGAGCGAGATCTAGACCTGGAGATGGAGCTGGAGATGGAGTGAGAGCTAGACCGGGTGATGGAGCTGGAGATGGAGCGAGAGATAGAGCGGGAGATGGAGCTGGAGATGGACCGAGAGCTAGACCTGGAGATGGAGCTGGAGATGGAACGAGAGATAGAACTGGAGATGGAGCTGGAGATGGAGCGAGAGCTAGACCTGGAGATGGAGCTGGAGATGGAGCAAAAGCGAGACCTGGCGATGGAGCTGGAGATGGAGCAAAAGCTAGACCTGGAGATGGAGCTGGAGATGTATCAAAAGCTAGAGCTGGAGATGGAGCTGGTGATGGAGCGAAAGCTAGGTGGAGATGGAGCAAAATCTAGAGCTGGAGATGGAGCTGGTGAAGGGCCGAAAGCTAGAGCTGGAGATGGAGCTGTAGATGGAGCGAAAGCTAGACCTGGAGAGGGAGCTGGAGATGGAGCGAAAGCTAGACATGGAGATGGAGCTGGAGATGGTGCGAAAGCTAGACCTGGAGCTGGATATGGAGCAAAAGCTAGACCTGGAGATGGAGCTGGAGATGGAGCGAAAGCTAGACCTGGAGATGGAGCTGGAGATGGAGCGAATGCTAGACCTGGAGATGGAGCGAAAGCTAGACCCGGAGATGGAGCTGGAGATGGAGCGAGAGCTAGGCCTGGAGATGGAGCTGGAGATGGAGCGAGATCTAGACCTGGAGATGGAGCTGGAGATGGAGCGAGAGCTAGACCTGGAGATGGAGCTGGAGATGGACCGAGAGCTACACATGGAGATGGAGCTGGAGATGGAGCGAGAGATAGACCGGGAGATGGAGCTGGAGATGGACCAAAAGCCAGACCTGGAGATGTAGCTGGAGATGCAGCAAAAGCTAGACCTGGAGATGGGGCTGGAGATGGAGCAAAAGCTAGACCTGGACATGGAGCTGGAGATGGAGCAAAAGCTAGAGCTGGAGATGGAGCTGGAGATGGAGCGAGAGCTAGACCTGGAGATGGAGCTGGGGATGGACCGAGAGCTAGACATGGAGATGGAGCTGGAGATAGAGCGAGAGATAGGCCGGGAGATGGAGCTGGAGATGGAGCGAGAGCTAGACCTGGAGATGGAGCTGGAGATGGAGCGAGATCTAGACCTGGAGATGGAGATGGAGATGGAGCGAGAGCTAGACCGGGTGATGGAGCTGGAGATGGAACGAGAGCTAGACCTCGAGATGGAGCTGGAGTTGGAGCTAAAGCTAGACCTGGCGATGGAGCTGGAGATGGAGCAAAAGCAAGACCTGGCGATGGAGCTGGAGATGGAGCAAAAGATAGACCTCGCGATGGAGCTGGAGATGGAGCAAAAGATAGACCTGGAGATGGAGCTGGAGATGGAGCAAAAGCTAGACCTGGAGATGGAGCTGGAGATGGAGCAAAAGCTAGTCGTGGAGACGGAACTGGAGATGGAGCAAAAGCTAGACCTGGAGATGGTGCTGGAGATGGAGCAAAAGCTAGACCTGGAGATGGAGCTGGAGATGGCGCAAATGCTAGACCAGGAGATGGAGCTGGAGATGGAGCAAAAGCTAGAACTGGAGATGGAGCTGGAGATGGAGCAATAGCTAGACCTGGAGATGGAGCTGGAGATGGAGCAATAGCTAGACCTGGAGATGGAGCTGGAGATGGAGCAAAAGCTAGAGCTGGAGATGGAGCTGGAGATGGAGCAAAAGCTAGACCTGGAGATGTAGCTGGAGATGCGGCAAAAGTTAGACCTGGAGATGGAGCTGGAGATGGAGCAAAAGCTAGACCTGGACATGGAGCTGGAGATGGAGCGAAAGCTAGCTGGAGATGGAGCAAAATCTAGAGCTGGAGATGGAGCTGGTGATGGAGCGAAAGCTAGAGCTGGAGATGGAGATGGAGATGGAGCGAAAGCTAGAGCTGGAGATGGAGCTGGAGATGGAGCGAAAGCTAGACCTGGAGATGGAGCTGGAGATGGAACGAGCGATAGACCGGGAGATGGAGCTGGAGATGGAGCGAGAGCTAGACCTGGAGATGGAGCTGGAGATGGAGCGAGATCTAGACCTGGAGATGGAGCTGGAGATGGAGTGAGAGCTAGACCGGGTGATGGAGCTGGAGATGGAGCGAGAGATAGAGCGGGAGATGGAGCTGGAGATGGACCGAGAGCTAGACCTGGAGATGGAGCTGGAGATGGAACGAGAGATAGAACTGGAGATGGAGCTGGAGATGGAGCGAGAGCTAGACCTGGAGATGGAGCTGGAGATGGAGCAAAAGCGAGACCTGGCGATGGAGCTGGAGATGGAGCAAAAGCGAGAACTGGCGATGGAGCTGGAGTTGGAGCTAAAGCTAGACCTGGCGATGGAGCTGGAGATGGAGCAAAAGCAAGACCTGGCGATGGAGCTGGAATTGGAGCAGAAGGTAGACCTGGCGATGGAGCTGGAGAAGGAGTAAAAGGAAGACCTGGAGATGGAGCAAAAGCTAGACCTATATAAGTGCTGGAGATGGAGCAAAAGCTAGACCTGAGATGGAGACTGGAGATGGCGTAAAAGCTAGACAGGAGATGAGGAGCAGGAGATGGAGCAAAAGCTAGAAAAACTGAGATGGAGCTGGAGATGGAACGATCGATAGACCGGGAGATGGAGCTGGAGATGGAGCGAGAGCAAGACCTGTCCAGATGGAGATTGGAGCGAGATCTAGACCTGAGATGGAGCTGGAGATGGAGCGAGATAGTTAGACCGGGTGATGGTGCTGGAGATGGAGCGAGAGATAGACCGGGGGAATTTTGCTGGAGACGGTGCGTGGATAGACATGGAGAAGGAGCTGAAGATGGAACGAGAAGATAGGAGCTGGAGATGGAGCGAGAGCTAAGACCTGAGATGGAGCTGTGATGGAGCAAAAGCGATACCCTGGCGATGGAGCTGGAGATGGAGCGAGATCTAGACCTGAGATGGAGCTGTAGCTGGAGATGGAGCGAGAGCTAGACCGGGTGATGGTGCTGGAGATGGAGCGAGAGATAGACCGGGAGATTGTGCTGGAGACGGTGCGTGAGATAGACATGGAGATGGAGCGGATAGATGGAACGAGAGATAGACCAGGAGATGGGAGCAGAGCTAGACCAGGAGATGGAGCTGCAATGTAGCAAAAGCTAGAGCTGAGATGAAGCTGGGACGGAGCAAAAGCTAGAACTGGAGATGGAGCTGCAGAGATGGATGCAAAGGCTAGAACCCTTGAGATGGAGCAGCAAGATGGAGCAAATAAGCTAGAGCTGGATATGAGCCTTGAGATGGAGCAAAAGCTACCCTGGAGATGTAGCTGGAGATGGGAACAAAAGCAAAGACCTGAGATGGAGCTGGGAGAGTAACGATGAGATAGAACTGGAAATGGAGCGGAATGGAGCGAGAGCGTAGACCCTGGAGATGGAGCTGGAGATGAGCAAAAGCGAGACCTGTCGATGGAGCTGAGATGAGCAAAAGCGAGAACTGGCGATGGAGCTTGAGTTGGTGAGCTAAATCTAGACCTGGCGATGGAGCTGGATATGGAGCAAAAGCAAGACTGGCGATGGAGCTCTGGAAATTGGAGCAGAATGTATACCTGGCGATGGAGGCTGAGAGGAGTAAAAGGAAGACCTGGCGATGGAGCTGGAAGATGAGCCAAAGATACCTGTATGGACAGAGATGGAGCAAAAGCTAGACCTGGAGATGGAGCAGGAGATGGAGCAAAAATCTATCCTTGGAGACGGAGCTGGAGATGGAGCAAAAGCTAGACCGGAGATAGTACTGGAGATGGAGCAAAAGCTGGACTGGAGATGGAGCTGAGATGCGTAAAATCGAGACCAGGATATGGAGCTGTGGAGATGAGCAAATGCTAGAACTGGAGATGGAGCTGGTATGGACCGAGCGATAGACCAGAGATGGAGCTGGAGATGGAACGATAGATATAACTGAGATGAGCGAATGGTGCAGAGCTTGACCCTGAGATGGAGCTGGAGATGGGAGCAAAAGCGAACCTGGCGAATGGAGCTGCGAAGGAGCAAAAGCTAGAACTGTCGAAGGAGCTTGAGTTGGAGCTAAAGCTAGACTGGCGATGAGCTGGAGATGGGAGCAAAAACAAGACCTGGCGATGAGCAGGAATTGGAGCAGAAGGTAGACTGGCGAAGGAGCTGGAGAAGGTATAAAAGGTAGACCAGAGATGTGAGCTGCAGATGGAGCAAAAGCTAGAGGCTGAGATGGAGCTTGAGATTGGAGCATAGCTACACTGAGATGTAGCTGAGAGATGGAACAAAAGTAAGACCTGGAGAAGAGATTGAGATGGAGTCAAATGCAAGACCTGGAGAGGAGCAGGAGACGGAGCAATAGCTAGCCCCGGAGGGATGGAGCTGGTGATGAGCAAAAGCAAGACCGAGAGATGGAAGCTGAGATGGAGCAAAAGCTAGGAACTGAGATGTGCTGGAGATGGAGCAAAAGCTAATCCTGGAGATAGAAGCTGGAGATGGAGCAATACCAGACCTGAGGATGGAGCTGGAGATGGAGTTGAAGGTAAGACCTGCGATGAGCAGGAGAAGGAGTCAAAGAAAGACCTGGCGATGGAGCAGGAAGATGGAGCAAAAGAAAGACCTGGAGATGGAGCTGGAGATGGAGCAAAAGCTAGACCTGGAGATGGAGCTGGAGATTGAGCAAAAGCTGGTCTTGTAGACGGAGCTGGTAAGGAGCAAAATCTAGACTGGAGATAGTGCTGGAGATGGAGCAAAATCTATACCAGGAGAGGAGCTGGAGATGGCGTAAAAGCTATAAAACAGGAGATGGGAGGCAGTAGATGGAGCAAAAGCTAGAACTGGAGATGGAAGGCTGGAGATGGAACGAGCGATAGACCGGGAGATGAGCTGGAGATGGACCGAGAGCAAGACCTGGAGATGGAGGCAGGAGATGGAGCGGCATTCACTAGACTGGAGAAGGAGCTGGAAGAATGAGCGAAGACTAACGGGTGATGGTGCTGGAGAGGGACGAGAGATAGACCGGGATATAGTGCTGGAGACGGGTGTGCGTGAGACAGACAATGGAAGATGGATCTGAAGCAGAACGAGGGATAGACCTGGATATGAAGCGAGAGCTAGACCTGGAGATGGAGCTGTAGAATGGAGCAAAAGCGAGACCTGGCGATGGAGCTGGAGATGGAGGCAAAAGCAAGACCTGGCGGATGAGCTGTAAATGGAGCAGAAAGGTACACCTGGCGATGGAGCTTTGAGAAGGAGTAAAAGGGAAGACTTGCGATGGAGCTGGAGATGTAGCAAAGATAGCCCTTGAGATGGAGTCTGGAGATGAGCAAAAGCTACACTGGAGATGTAGCTGGAGATGGAACAAAAGCAAGGAAACCTGGAGATGGAGATTGAGATGGAGCAAAAGCGAGACGGAGATGGAGCTGGAGATGAGCAAGTAGCCCGGAGAGATAATGGGAGCTGGTGATGGAGCAAAATCTAGACCTGGAGATGGAGTGGAGGATGGAGCAAAAGTAAGAACTGGAGATGGTGCTGGGAGGATGGAGCAAAAAGCTAAAACTGGAGATGGAGCTGGAGATGGAGCAATAGCTAGACCTGAGGTGGAGCTGGAGATGGAGCCCTGAAGGTAGACTGGCGATGGAGCTGGAGAAGGATGTAAAAGATAGACCTGGGATGGAGCTGGAGATGGAGCAAAAGCTCTAGACCTGGAGATGGAGCTGGAGACTGGAGCAAAAGCTGGTCTAGGAGACGGAGCTGGGATGAGCAAAAAGCTAGACCTGGAGTTAGTGTGGAGATGGAGCAAAAGTAGAACTGGAGATGGGAGCTGGAGATGTCGTATAAAGCTAGGACCAGGAGATGGAGCTGGAGATGGAGCAAAAGCTAGAAATGGAGATGGAGCTTGGATATGGAAAGGCGGATAGGACCGGGGGATGGAGCTGGAGATGGAGCGAGAGGCAAGATCTGGAGATGGAGTGGAGATGGAGCGAGATCTAGTACCTGGAGATGGTGAAGTGGGAAGAGCGAGAGCTGAGACGGGTGATGGTGCTGGGAGATGGAGCGCGAGATAGACCGGGAGATTGTGCTGGTTGGACGGTGCGTGAGATAGACATGGAGATGGAGCTGCAAGATGGAAACGAGGGATAGACCTGGAGATGGAGAGCGAGAGTAGACCTGGAGATGGTGCTGTAGATGGAGCAAAATGCGAGACTGGCGATGAGCTGGAGATGGAGCAAACGCAGACCTGGCGATGGTGGAGTGGGAATTGGAGCAGTAAGGTACACTGGCGTGGAGCTGGAGAAGGAGTAGTAAAAGGAAGACCTGGGATGGAGCTGGAAGTGGAGCAAAAAGATAGTACCTGGAGATGGAGCTGGAGATGGAGCAAAAAGCTAGTCCTGGTGATAGTGCGGAGATGGCGAGCAAAAGCCTTAGACCTGGAGATGGTTAGAGTGGAGATGGCCGTAAACGCTTGAGACCCAGGAGATGGAGCAGGGATGGAGCAAAGCTAGAACTGAGAAGGAAGCTGGAGATGGAACCGCGCGATAGACCGGGAGATGGAGTGGAGATGGAGCGAGGCAAGACCTGGAGATGGAGCTGGAGATGGAGCGAGATTAGGACCTGGAGATGAGCTGGAGATGGCGCGAGAGCTTAGGACCGGGTGATGGCGCTGGAGGAAAAGGAGCGAGAGATAGGACCGGGGATTGTGCTGGAGGAGGTGCGTGAGATAGGACATGGAGATGGAGCTTGGAAGATGGAACGAGAGATTGACCAGGAGATGGAGCGAGCGCTAGACTGGCGATGTAGCTGGAGATGGAGCAATGCGAGACTAGGTTGGAGCTGGAGATGGAGCAAAACGCGAGCCTGGCCGATGGAGCTGGAGGATGGAGCCTAAGCTAGACCTGGCGATGGGAGTCGAGAATAATCACACTAACACCATTCTCAACTTCTATCTTTATATTCTCACCCTCATCCCCTTTCTCATTATCTTTCTACTTCTCCCACATCTCACTCCCAATTCTATTTATCGTTCTCATTATCAATTACTACCATTATCATTATATTCTTATTATCCCAACTACTCTTTTGTCTTTATAAGTATCATTATCTTTCTCCCCCTAATCCCATTTATCATTCTCATCCTAATCATCACCATCATTCATTACATTCTCATTATAATTCTCCCCCCTCAACCCCTGTCTAATACTCATTCTAATTCCCCCCATCACTACCATTCTAATTCTCAATCTCATTCTCCCCCTCCACTACCATTCTAAATTCTAATTCTCATTCTCATTCTCCAATCACTCCCCCTTCTCATTATATTATAATTATCCCCTACTCCCATTCTCATTCTCATTCTCATTCTCCCCTTCAATCCCATTCTAATTCTTCCACCCAACACTACCATTCTCTTCTCATTCTCATCTCCCCTCTATACCTTATATTTCTCATTATATTTCTCCCCACTCACTACCCTTATCATTTCCTTATCATCCTCCCCTCATCTACCATTCTTATATATCATTTCTTATCTCCCTCAATATACTCATTATCATTATAATTCTCAAACTCACATCCTATTCTATCTATAATTATAATTTCTCCCACTACTCCCCATCTTATTCTCCTTTACTCATTCTCACCCTCACTCCCATTCTAATGCTAATTCTCTCTTCTCACTCCCTTTCTAATTTTCTTTAGCATTTTTCTACTATCTATATAATTCTAATTCTCAATCTAATTATCTCTCTCAATCCATCCAATTCTCATTATCATTTATCTCTCTCACCACCTTTTATCATTTCATTCTTATTCTCTATATATCTACTTTCTCATTATCATTCTCCATTTCTCTTATAACCCCATTCTCTCATCATTCTCATTCTCCCCCTCTCTCCATTCTCATCTCATTCTATTCTCATTTCCCCCTATTCCCATTATAATTCTATTCTCATCCTAATTCTCTTCACCTCACTCTATTATCATTCTCATATCCTCTCTCCTACTCTCATTCTCTTTATCATTCATTCTCTCCCTATATATTCTATATATTCTCATTCTCCTTCACTCATTATCATATCATTCTATTATTCATTATCTTATCACTCCCATTCTCATTCCATTCACCACTCCTTTTCACTCCCCATTCTATTCTCATTCTCATTCTCTCCCTAATACATCATTCTCATTATCTTTCTCATTTCTCTCCCTCAATTCAATTCTCTTTTCTCATTTCATTCTCTACCTCACTCTCATTATCATTTCATTCTATTATCTCCCTCACTATCATGCTCATTTTCATTCTCATCTCCTCCCTCATTTATTATCCTTATCATCCTCATTCTCTCCCTCATTTCATATCTCATCAATCATTCTTTTATCTCCCTCCCATCTCATTTCATTCTCATTCTCATTCTCTATATCAACTCCATTATCATTCTCATTCCTTTCTCTCTATACTCCCAATTCTATTCCCCATTCTCATTCTCACCTACTC
>JAVHYY010001047.1:0-36083 GCA_035221665.1 Okamejei kenojei | reverse complement strand
GCGTGCGAGACGGGTTGTTTTGAAAGCGCAGTTGGCAGATTTGCAACAGTAGCTTTTGATTTGCTGGCAGCAGCCGCAACGCCCTGATAACGGCCTATGCCGGCAAACCCGTTAACACGCGCTCAGCTTCAATTACTACCCCTCTCGCACGCCGAGGCCGGGAGGAGAGGAGGAGGGGGAAGAGAGAGGAGGGAGGCCGGGAGAGGAGGGAGGGGGAGAGAAGGGCAGGCCTCCTTCCGCCGACTGAAGCAGCTGCACCAAAGATCCCTATAGCTAGTAGGATTTTTTGCTGCAACCATTCGGCCCCACGCCTAACCTGTCGGCTGCGGCAGGAGCAGTGGCATGAGTTCCCAACTCTGCCACCCCCTTGGGCCGGCACCTGGCGTTGACAGGACGGCCAAGGCAATTTGTCCGAGGAGCGCTGACCTTCCCTCCTCCCCTACCTCCGCTGCCCCCCCCCCTTCTCTCTCGTTGTAATGCCACTCCTGCCACCGCTCTTAAATTCCTGGGACCCACTTCCTCTCCATCCGCCACTGATCCCCATTCCCACCTCTAGTCAGATCCTCACTGACATCCCCTGTACACGCCCTCCCTATCTTACCCCCCCAAATCTATCATCAACCCTACCCACCTCGCATTGATATCTCCTGTAAACCCCCATCCATCCTACCCTGGTCCCCAATTCATCATGTATTGACCTCCCTTAGCAACCCACACCTGCACTTCTCTCCCCCCATCCATACTACAATGATCCACCCATCATCCTGGTACTGAACTACCTGCCATTTACCCTGCACCAAACCTCCATCCGTCCGGTATGATATCTCCACATTCATATTTTAACTGATACTCCATTCATCCTGTACTGGATTCCCCTCATTGCCCCTGAAACTCCTCTTCATCCTAAGAGATCCCCCCATTCGTCCTGCCACAGACCCTCAGATCTACAAACTGTCCCTGCCCCCCCCCCCCCACTCATCCTGGAACTGATACCCTCCATTTCATCCTGTGCTGACCCGCCCCCCATGCCATCCTGTACTGATCCTCCAGGGGGAACAGTCTACAGAAGGGTCACGACCAAATGTTGCCTACTACCTTAGCTCGATGCGATTTCTGCTCACACCGCTAATTTCTACCAGCAATTTTGTCTACCACATTCATCCGTACTGAACCCCCTATTCATACCCGTACTGATCCCCCCCCCACATCCATCCAGTACTGATCCCCCATTCAACACCACTGTCAGTCCCCCGTGCTCGTCCCTCACATTTTACATACTCCAACAACACGTACTAATTCACTCAGCCTCAATCCAACCAATCTGCACCGATTGCCTTCTCAAATCCCCCCGCCATCAACCCACACCCGCACTGATCACACACCCCCTGACCCTATTGTGAATTCATTGTCTTCAATCTAACATTGACTATGTTTGATAACGGAATGCAATCCCATGTGCTTTAATGTCCCAATGTTATAATTTTTTTTGACACCTTTAAACATACTTAACCAAAAGAGACAATTGCTGCAGTTAAGTCCTTTCGGCATCTTTTGTCAACTAGTGTCATTTATAACTTGTCTGATGGAATAGACGGTTTTTTAACAGCTAGTATCATAAATGCTTCGAAATGCCTTGCAACCTGTATTTTTGTTATGGATAAATTATGATGGTAAGCCAAGAGGTTTTTTCTGTGCCAATAGCAATAACGACCCAAGCTTATGGCCATGTCATGAAATTTTCCGCTCCTTCCAGAAAACAAGCTTGCATCAATCTTGTAGCATGTCCATGGATTTATTGACACAGTTGATCATTTTCTGAAAAATCCAACCACGTTTTTTGTTTGGAATTAAAAAACTAATATAATAAGCATTAATAACAATGTGTAAAAAGAGTTGGAGATTATTGTATTATAATTTTGCTGCATGCCGTTGTGGGTAAATATCATCGACATGTTTGGTTTGAATATTTATCGTTTGTGAGTTATTTGCAATCAGAAGATAATATGGCGCAAGTAACAAAAGTGCAGGAGAAACTCAGCGGATGCGGCAGCATCTATGGAGCCAAGGAAATAGGCAACATTTCGAGCCGAAACCCATCTTCAGACTGATAGGTTATATGGCATGAAACGTTGCCTATTTCCTTCCTCCATAGATGCTGCGCTTGCACCCCCGAGTTTCTCCAGCACTTTTGGCTACCTTCGAGTGTTTCCAGCATCTGCAAGTTCTCATTGAACATAAAATGTATGAATGCTTCATTGAGCATAATTCCGACTGATAACTAAGCACTTCGTCCAAACAGCATTCCGCACACAAAACTCATGCAAACCGTCATTCAATGAACACCTAAACTGTAATTTGGTAACTTAAAAAGCTGTCAAGGTTGCCCGCTGGCAACAGGGAAAAAAGTAAGCGAGAGCCCTGCATACACCTGTCCAATTTATTTTAAGATAAAATCGAACCTGCCTCCACCACGTCCACTGGAAGCCACATTCCACAACAGCTTACCACTCTATGAGTAAAGAAAGTTTCCCCTCATTGTTACCCCTAAACTTTTGTCGTTATTCTCAAATCATTCCTCCTTGTTTGAATCTTCCCCAACTCTCAATGAAAAAAGGCTTTTCCCCCCACGATCAAACTCTGGCTATCCCTCTTCATCATTTAAAGACCTCTATCAAATCCCACCTTAACCTTCTGCACTGCAAAAATAAAGACTTAACTTGTTTCACCCTTTCTCTGTAACTTAGTGGTGACACCCAGGGAACATCTACTAAGTCTCCTCTGCAACCCTTCCTATGTTGTTGACATCTAGTCCTATGTATATATATCTGTGTTGACGCGCTTTTGGCCACTGTGCTTGCGATTTCTGAAATAATGCCGCCACCGTCGGCTGTCACTAAGAGACCCCCTCCGCCTTCCTGGCCCCAGAGGATTTTTCCCATCGATGAAAAATGAGAAGAATATTTAATGTTTGTAACAAATTCCCCATTCTCATCTGTTCTCTCTGTGGCCCCCGCTGCGGCAGGGGGCGGACTAATAAAACCCGGAAGTGTCGCGCTTCATCACTCAGTCCCTGGCAGACCCAGGAATCCAGAGGGTCACAGCTCTTTGAGTGCGAATAACACTCAACACAGAACCGCGTTTCGGTTTGTAAAGTGTTTGCAAATTTTTTCTCTTGGGTTTGTAAAAAAAATGTTTACATCAATTTGTAATGTAATGGTTGTATCGAGTTTGCAAATTTGTTTCTCTTGGTTTAAGACAAATGTTTTCACCAAAATTGTATTGTATTAGTTGTAAAGTGTTTCCCAAATTTGTTTCTCTTGGGTTTTAAAATGGTTGCAACTTTTTCCGGTTGAACTAAAGCGTGAATAAACATTTTTTAGATCAAAATGTGTTTAATTTAAAATTGGACTCATTCTGAGATTTTCCGGTTGGTGTAAGATGGCACCGATGGAGTCCATTTCCGGTTAGCGGCATACTGTGCCGATGATGTCATTTCTGTTTCGTGGTGGCTAGCAGCGGGTTGTGCGGCGAGTGCAGGCGCTGCTTGAATAATTCATGACTTTACCTGCCTATGGTGGGTGGTGTTTGTTAAATATTAGTTTGCTTCAAGCAGCAGCAGCAGCCTGTAACAGCAGGCTATAAAGTTTTGTTTTATACACTGTATAATTCAACACCTTCTGTAGTTACTTGGCATTTTATATTGGGTCTGTGAGTGTGGAGTGAATGTGTGAGTTGTGTTGTGTGAGTGTTGTGTGAGTGTGTAGTGTTTGCAAATTTGTTTCTACCTTGGGTTTAAATAAAAATGTTTACACAAATTGTATTGTATATGGTTGGTAAACTGATTGCAATTTGTTTCTCTTGCTTGGGTTTTAAATTGGTTGCAACAGTTTTTGGATGAATAAAGCGTGAAGAAACATTTTATTTGATCCAGAACAGTTAATTTCAAATATGGCGCTCATTCTGTGATTTTCGGTTGTTTGCAAGATGTCGCCAATGACGCCATTTCAGGTTAGCGACAATACTGTCGGCGCTGACGCAATTCCGGTGTGTGGCCAAGCAGCGGGATGGCGGCGAATGCAGGCGCTGCTGAAATAATTCATGACTTTACTGCTCTGTCCATGTGAGGTGTGTTTGTTAAATGTTTATTTTGCTTCAGCAGCAGCAGCCTGTACAGCAGGCTATAAAGATTCGTTTTAACACACAGTGGTATGCAACACCTCTGAATTACTTAGGCCTTTTAGTATTGGGTGTGTGAGGTAGAGTGAGTGAGTGAGGTGAGAGTGTGAGTGAGAGTGGTGTGGAGGTGAGGTTTTGAGTAGTATTGTGTGAGTGAATGGGTGTGTGATGAAGTGTGAATGGTGTGTGAGTGATGAGTGAGTGAATGGGTGTGTGAGTGAATGGGTGTGTGAGTGAATGGGTGTGTGAGTGAATGGGTGTGTGAGTGAATGGGTGTGTGAGTGAATGGGTGTGTGAGTGAATGGGTGTGTGAGTGAATGGGTGTGTGAGTGAATGGGTTGTGTGAGTGGAAAGAATGTGTGGTCGTGGCGAATGGGTGTGTAGCGAATGGGTGATTGTGAGCGAATGGGTTGTGTGAGCTAATGGGTGTGTGATGACGAATGGGTGTCGTAGAGGAATGGCCTGTGTGAAGCGAAAGGTGTGTGAGCGAAATGGTGTGTGAGCGAATGGGTGTGTGAGCGAATGGTGTGTAGCGAATGGGTGTGTGAGCGAATGGGTGTTGTGAGCGATATGGGTAGTTTGGTGGCGAATGTGTGTGAGCGAATGGGTGTGTGTGAGCGAATGTGTTGTGTGAGCGAATGGGTGTGTTGAGCGAATGGGTGTGTGAAGCGAATGGTGTGTGAGCGAATGGTGTGTGCGCGAATGGGTGTGTAGCGATGGGTGTGTGGAGCTGAATGGGTGTGTGACGAATGGGTTGGTGAGCGAGGGTGTGGATGTGTGAGCGAATGGGAGTGTGTGAGCGAATGGGTGTGATAGCGAATGGGTGTAGAGAGCCGAGAATGAGTGTGACGAATGGTAGTTGTGTATGTGAATGTGTAAAGTGTGAGTGAAAGTGTGAGTCTAGTGTATGTGCGCGTTTGTGAATGTGTTGTGAGTTGTGAGTGTGTGTGTGAATGTGTGAGTGAGTGAATGTAGTGTAGAGTGAGTGAATGTGGGGGGTGTGTGTGAGTGAATGTGAGTGTGTGTGTATGTGTGAGTGTATGTGTGAATGTGAGTGAGTGTGTGAGTGAGAGTAAATGTGAGTGAATGTGAGCCGAATGGCCTACTCCTGCACCTATTTTCCTAGGTTTCTATGAGTGTGCGTTGTCAGTGAAGTGTGTGTGTGCCGTGCGTGGTCGTGAGTGCGTGTCAGTGAGTGCGTGTGAGTGAAGTGCGTGTGAGTGAGGTGTGTGAGTGGAGTAAGTAACAAATAGCACAAATAATATAGTATTGTGTAGTTCAGAGCTTATTTGCTATGTTTAATAGCCTGATGGCTGTCAGAAGAAGCTATTCCTCAATGTAGATTTACAGTTTTCAGTTTACAAAAGTCAGACGAGGCTCCAGAAAGTCGTGCATCAGCCAGTCCACAAGCCGTGAGTCAGTCAGTCAGTCCAAAAGGCCCATGAGTTAATCCTAAGGCAGTGAGTGAGTCCAGAAGTCATGAGTAAGCCGCTCACTGCCTTCCCCCCTCCACTGAACATCCCCCACCTCAAGATGCGGCCCCACCTGGCCTTGTAATGCGCCCGCCCCTTTCGCACCCTACTGAAGCCGCCCACATCCCCCACTGGAAGGAGGACCCCCCCCTTCTCATTAGCTTAAGCTCACGAGAGCCCCCGCCTGAAGCTGTGCCCCTCCCTTGGCTGCACCACGTTTACCACCCCCCACACCCCACCCTGACAGCCCCGCCTCAAAAAAATGTTTTGCACAAATTCTTCAGTGTTCATTAACAACTGAAATTGTCTTTTGGCTGCTTTTTCGACATCATGTCAGGAAAAGTTAGAGGTCAAGGTGATGTGGCTATTGCTGTAGCATCCTCTGAGATAGCAGCTACGTTATAAGAACCACACATTCGCACACACATTCACACACACATTCACACACACATTCACACACACACACAATCACTCACCGTTCTTATACGGTATAAGAACCACACATTCTCGATTCAGGATACCCATCCAAGTGCCCAAGGATACATTCGGCAACATTGAGAAGAACCCTAAGACGGCACATTTCATGAGGCAAATGAAAGTCATTGTTTGGGACGAATGTCCAATGATTACGAGAGAAAGCTTTGAAGCAGTGGACAGAACTCTTCAAGATGTCTTCAGCAACACTAGCCTTTCGGTGAAAGATGAAAATGCCAGGTTCAAGTGATTGTACCTGGCATTTGCAGCAGGCAGTGAAGGAAGCGAATGGTATGTTAGCTTTCATAGCAAAATGATTTAAGTATAGGAGCAGGGATGTGCTACTTCAGTTGTATAGGGTCTTGGTGAGTCCACACCTGGAGTATTGCGTACAGTCTGGTCTCCAAATCTGAGGAAGGACATTATTGCCCATAGAGGGAGTGTAGAGAACGTTCACCAGACTGATTCCTGGGATGTCAGGACTGTCATGAAGAAAGACTGGATACTTGGTTTATACTCTCTAGAATTTAGGAGATTGAGAGGGGATCTTATAGAAACTTACAAAATTCTTAAGGGGATGGACAGGCTAGATGCAGGAAGATTGTTCCCGATGTTGGGGAGGTCCAGGACAAGGGGTCACAGCTTAAGCATAAGGGGGAAATCCTTTAGGATCGAGATGAGAAGGACTTTTTTCACACTTTTTTCACACTTTTTTTCAGTGGTGGGTCTCTGGAACTCCTCTGGCCAGAAATAGAGGGTAGTGGAGGCAGTCCATTGGGCTATATTTAAGATGGAGTTAGATGTGGCCCTTGTGGCTAGGGGGATCAGAGGGTATGGAGAGAGAAGGCAGGTACGGTATACTGAGTTGGATGATCAGCCATGATCTATTGAATGGCGGTGCAGGCTCGAAGGGCCGAATGGCCTACTCCTGCACCTAATTTCTATGTTTTCTATGTACTGCCAGGCCTCAGTGACTGAGCTGCCAGTCCAAAAAATCCATTAGGCCCCACAAACTCCATACTAGCCCTCTGGAAACCAGTATCTCCGCCCCCCCACAACACTCATACTAGCGCAACAGAAAGTGTCCCCCCCCCACTGCCATGCGAGTGATCAGATGCAGCCTGCACATCATCACGGAGCAGCACAGAGCAACGGTGGAGGGCATCGACACATCGCCTGGTCAGCTGACCCCTGCAACTCCAACTCACAGCCACCGCCTGGACAATGTGCCTTTATGGCCAAGTTGAGACTCTCACATGTTTAATAACTGTGAACCTGAAGGGCCCACGATGTGGCTGGAAACATGGCGACTCTCATGTCATGCCTCAATGTGATCTCATCTCACCCTCCTGTCGTTTAGTGTGATTGTGCCCCCAGTTACAACAAGATTGTTACTGAATTGTGTACAATACACGAGTTTCACTTTACCGAGATGCATGAGACAGTAAAGTACCATTCAATCATTAAATGTGAGAAACAGAAAAGTGGCTTTCAAAATGATGCATTTTTTGGTGACTACTTCATTTCAAGTATTATGTTCAGTTCCCAATAAATTGTTGTTTCCTATGGATATGTCAGAGCAAAAGGATTTTTATTTACCTTGCACAATGTGTGGGATTGCATCACCAGGTTCATCATCTCCTAAATCATCTTCAGACAGTATGATTTTAGGTTTCCATTTTGGCACCTTTATCTTCCCTTTGATCTGACATCAAGAACAATAACGACAATTATTTTAATGCACAAAAACCCAACAAAAAACAGTGAATTATCCATGGCTGGCACGAGGAATAAAGGGAGTGTTAAAAAGCTCATGTTGTTTAGAAACAGTTTTTTTGACCTGAAGAATGGGAGCATTTAGAACTCTAAGGAGGAACCAATAAAGTGATAAAGAAAATGCCAGATGGAATACAGACAAGGTGTGCAAAATAATGAGGGGAATAGATAAGATGAATGCACAACCTTTTACCCAGAGTAGGGGAAATCAAGAACCAGAGGACATAGAGTTTAAGGTGAGAGGGCAATAGGAACCAGAGGGTCACCTTTTTCCACACACAGGGTGGTGTGGGTATATAGAAGGAGCAGAGGAAGATGACAGAGGAGATAGTTAAACAGGCACTATAACATAATTTAAAAAAAAAACACTTGGATGAGCACATGTGGATAGGAAAGATTTGAAGAGTTGTGGGCCAAATATGAATAAATGGGACTTGAATACATCTCGCTTGGCAAGGGTAAAGTGGGCCGAAAGGCCTGTTTCCATAATATGCCTCGAATGGTGTGAACATAAAATGGACGGCAGGAGGATAATGCTAAATATGGCAAGTGTGGGCCCTTACATGCAAAGACAGGAGAATTAAATATGGAGAATGGCAGAGAAGTTAAATAATTCCTTTAAGTTTGTCTTAAAGAAATAATACAGGGATAGGAGATAACAAAACGCCAATGAGAATGAGAAATGGAAGGCTCTATAAGGAGAGATGCAATGCTGAGGCTATAAGGAGATGATCAATGCAGATAAGGAGAGATGCAATGCTGACGGCTCCTTACAAGGAGAGATGCAATGCTGAGGCTCCATAAGGCTCTAAAGGCTGAGGCTCTAGAAGGAGAGATGCAATGCTGAGGCTCTAGAAGGCTCTACAAGGAGAGATGTAATGCTGAGGCTCTATAAGGCTCTATAAGGAGAGATGTAATGCTGAGGCTCTATAAGGAGAGATGCAATGCTGAGGCTCTATAAGGAGAGATGCAATGCTGAGGCTCCATAAGGCTCTACAAGGAGAGATGCAAGGCTGAGACTCTAGAAGGAGAGATGCAATGCTAAGACTCTAGAAGGCTCTAGAAGGAGAGATGTAATGCTGAGGCTCTATAAGGTGCTGGTCAGCCCACATTTGCAGTACTGTGAGCAAATTTGTACCCCATCTCTGAGCAAGGATGTGCTGGCTCTGGAGAGAGTCCAGAGGAGGTTTACAAGAATTATTCAGGAATTATTCAGGAATGAGTGGGTTAGCACATGGTGAGAGTTTGATGGTACTGGGCCTCGTGCTCGCTGGAGTTTTAGAAGGATGAGGGGGGTCACATTGAAACTTACAGAATAATGAAAGGCATATACAGAGTGAATGTGGAAAGGAATTGATGATCCTATCACCTCTATAGGGTTCAACTAACGTGTCGAACAAGACTCTAAACCAAGGTTTAATTTAGTTTAGTGCAACTTAAATCGAGGTTTATTAACACTGGAGTAACTTCAAACATGCATGCAAACGCTTGACTTCTAATAACTTCTCATTTACTTTACTATTTCAATTTATCATTTCTTAAACAAATCACAAAGTCAGATATTGCCCCTATGAATGAATTGGACAGAGTTTGTTCTTCTCTAGCTTTGAACTCAGGTCCCTCCCTCTTGTTATGGTTGTTCCCGGGTTGTCCACTGCCCATGTTTCGGACCGCCCTTCTTTTATACTAACTTTCCTTCAATCTCCTAAAGGAAGCCTTTGTTCAAACCCAATGCTCTCACAATTCTAAAGTCAATCATTTTGAGTGTGACTCATCCAAGTGCTGAATAAACAAAACGCATCTTTGTTCCTTATCAGACTAGGGAGTTCTGAATTATGTTGCCTGTTCATATTTTCATTCTCATCATACAGTTCCTTTGTAAAATGGCCGTTTCCAGACACCTTACCTTCACATGGCCATACTGCCCGAGCAATGAAATTACGTGCACTCCCGTTCTCACCAGATGTTCATCATGTGACCATTTTCACAGTGTTTCTTTGTTCACCTGTTCCCAGAGTTTTGCTCTGTCTGTCTCCAGCTAGTAGCATCCTCCCAAAGCCTGTCGGGAAATTGACATCCAGTCCCAGGCTATAGGATGTTTCCAATGGTGGGAGAGTCTAGGACCAGAGGTCATTGTCTCGGAATTAAAGGGCGCTCTTTCAGAAAGAGGAGGTAGAAGTGAGGAAGAATGTCTTTAGTCAGATGGTATTTAATCGGTAAAACTCATTGCCACAGAGGGCTGTGGAGGCCAAGTCAGTGGTATTTTTTAAAGGCAGAGATAGACAAATATTGATTAGAATAGATGTCAAGTGTTATGGGAGAAGGCAGGAAAATGGGATTAGGAGGCAAGATCAGCCATGATTGAATAGCAGTGGAGCCAATGGCCCAATTTTACTCCTATAACTTGTGAAACTTTACCTGCGTTAATATTATAGATACCATTAGTTTAGAATTAAATAAATGATGTTAACTTTAAACTGAAAACTTCAGTTTAGAAATTGATATGAATGTTATTCAAATGGATTGATATTAAACAATTTGTGTATCTATATCATTACCCACCAAGTTCATGATTTGCGATAGTCTACTTGTGTGTTGTCTATTCATTTCTTCCTTTGCACTGCGTTTACAAAGACAGAAATATACATATTTTTAAATAATTTTAACATTTTAAATAATTAATTCCCAGTCAATATTTATGCTGGCAATACCATCACTGATTGCCCATACTTCAGTTCAGCAATTGATACAGCTGTACCTTTTATAAGTTGGTGCTTCTCAAAGGACAGACACCTGAGAATGCATTTGTCTAACGGGAAATGGCAACAAAGCCTCACAGCCAGGACATAGAGGTACGCAGGATGAAATCTACAGGACGTGTACTCAGAATGTCACCAGAATGTGCGGCTAAGCTAATAGCAAATGGAAGAAGGAAAGAGGCCGACCAAAACTCATATGGAGGCGAACATTCCAGAAGGATTTGGAAGTCCGGGACGTGAACCTATCGAGGGTGGAAGACAGTGCACATGGCCGAACAGAATGGCAAAAGCTTGCTGACCAATGAGCTCAACAGTGTGGGAGGAACTCGGTCTGTCTGTCTTATAAGTGTTTTATTGATTTTCAAAGGCAGGTGTGTTCTACCAAGGCTGACAGATGTTGAACATAGAAAATATTGAATGGATCCACTCAGCACATTAGTGGAGAGTCCACTGAGGCTAAATGATCCACTGTGCAGCAATCATCGTTTTGTTTCGATGTTTCTAGCACCTGTTTATCTTTAACATATCCATTTACTGGCAGAACTCTGTACGAATTATCTAAGGTATAAGCAATCATTTCTCAACCATATTTTTCACATACAGACATTGGAAATCTGTAGTTAAATAGAAATCAATTGCTATCAAAGCCAAGAACAAAATGTATTAAATTAAATCAGAGCTAGATATGACACTTCTCCTCGCAACCCTCCCCCCCCTCTTCTTCTTGCCCCACCTGGAATGGGCACCCACAATCCCACACCACCCCTCCCCCCATGATCAAAGTGAATGGTGGTGCTGGCTCGAAGGGCCGAATGGCCAACTCCTGCACCCTTCACAAAACAAAAACAAAACACAACCCAGAGCAGTAAACAGGAGGCGGCCCTTCGGCCCGCAGAGTCTATGCCCAAGATAAACTAATTTCTACCTGCGCACCATCCAGATCCCAGGTGCCCACCAGCCCAGTTAAGGAAAGCAGCTTGCTCGACTCACTGAAAAACAAAATCAAAACATCGCCCAAAACAAAAGCAAAAAAAATGAAAATAGTAACAAAAATAAAAGTGAGATAAAAAGGGGTGAACTTCCCCCAAAATAACAAAAAATAGGAATAACTAGAGCAAGTGCAGACCCATTGGGTCCCTGTCACACGGGAGGTGTGGTCCCCCAACGCAGCCCGTTCCACAACGCAATATTGCACCACTAACCCGTAGCCCCCACGGGAGGCGTGGCGGGGCCGAGGCCAGCGGGTGGGGGCTAAGGAGGGGAGTGAGCGGGACCAGCGGGTGGAGCTAAGGGGAGCAGGACCGAGGCTGGCCCTCCCCTCTACCTGCCTTGTGCCCAAACACCAGGATTGTGGGAATAAAATGCAACCAGAACTTGAGGAGCAGCCCCTTCAGATATTGGCACAGGGGCAGCAACCTCACACATTCCAAGTACACGTGGAACACGGTATCTACCTCGCCACAGAAATACAGGCTCTCTCTCTCTCTCTCTCTCTCTCTATCTCTCTCTCTCTTTATCTCTACTCTGCCTACTCTCTATCTATCTCTCTCTACCTCTCTATATCTCTATTTCTCTCCTTTCTCTATATATATTCTCTCTATCTCTCTCTGTCCCTCTTTCCCTCTCTCTCTATCTATATCGCTCTCTATCTCAATATCTCTCTCCCTCTCCCTATATATTCTCTATCTCTTCCTCTCTCACTATCTCTCTATCCGTCTATCTTCAATCTCTCTATCTCTGTCTCTCTATCTATCTCTCTACCTCTCCCTCTCTCTTTATATCTCTAAGTCTCTCGCTCTATCTCCCTCTCTCGAGATATATATATTCTCTATCTCTCTCTATCTCTCTATATCTCCCTCCCTGTCTCTCTTTCTCTCTCTCTATCCCTCTAGATCTCGCTATATTTCTATCTTACTATCTCTCTCTCTCTATCTCTCTCTGTGTCTATCTCTATATCTCACTATCTATCTCTCACTCCCCTATCTCTCTCTCAACCTCTGCTGCTGTGGCTATTGATGCCACATACCGTTGTGATGTCATTGTCGCACTCGGCAGCTTGTGATTGGTGGACTGTGAGTGGCATTATGACATCATCACTCAAGGTCCTGAGATGGAGGAACTGAGTGAAATCCAGGTTAGCCGGGAAGTGGTGTTACATAGAAACATAGAAAATAGGTGCAGGAGTAGGCCATTCGGCCCTTCGATCATGGCTGATCATCCAACTCAGTATCCTGTATCTGCCTTCTCTCCATACCCCCTGATCCCTTTAGCCACAAGGGCCACATCTAACTCCCTCTTAAACATAGCCAATGAACTGGCCTCAACTATCTTCTGTGGCAGAGAATTCCACAGAGACTCACCACTCTCTGTGTGAAAAATGTTTTCCTCATCTCAGTCCTAAAGGAATTCCCCCTGATCCTTAGACTGTGACCCCTTGTTCTGGACCTCCCCAACATCGGGAACAATCATCCTGCATCTAGCCTATCCAACCTCTTAAGAATATTTCACGTTTCTATGAGATCCCCCCTCAGTCTTCTAAATCTGCCATGCATTTGCCCACTCACCAAGCCTATCCAAGTCACCTTGCAGCCTCCTAGCATCCTCCTCACACCTAACACTACCCCCAGCGCAGCTTCTTCCACAAATTTGGAGATGTTGCATTCAATTCCCTCGTCCAAATCATTAATATGTATTGTAAATAGCTGGGATCCCAGCTCTGAGCCTTGCCGTACCCCACTAGTCACTGCCTGCCATTCTGAAAAGGACCTGTTTACTCCTACCCTTTGCTTCCTGTCTGCCAGCCAGTTCTCTATCCACATCAATACTGAACCCCCAATACCGTGTGCTTTAGGTTTGTATACTTAAACTTTTTTGACCTTGACTTACACAGACTTTGAAAGTCCAATGATTTCACATTCCAAATGTACTGCTATCCCATCTTTATTATCTGACTCAAGCAGTTTCTCCACTAACAATAAATTATATATATATTGTATAATTATATAACATTGTGTTGGATAAATTGAATGGATTAAAGGCCGATAAATCCCCTGTGCCAGATAGGCTGTTTCCCAGAGTACTTAAGGAAGTGGCCCCAGAAATGGTGGAAGCATTAGTGATAATTTTTCAAAACTCTTTAGATTCTGGAGTAGTTCCTGAGGATTGGAGGGTAGCTAATGTAACCCCACTTTTTTTAAAAAAGTGAGGGGGAGAGAAAACGGGGAATTACAGACCAGTTAGTCTAACATCGGTAGTGGGGGAAATGCTAGAGTCTGTTATTAAAGATGGGATAGCCGCACATTTGGAAAGTGGTGAAATCATTGGACAAAGTCAGCATGGATTTATGAAAGGTAAATCATGTCTGACGAATCTTATAGAATTTTTTGAGGATGTAACTAGTAGAGTGGATAAGGGAGAACCAGTGGATGTGTTATATCTGGACTTTCAGAAGGCTTTCGACAAGGTCCCACATAAGAGCTTAGTATACAAACTTAAAGCACACAGTATTGGGGGTTCAGTATTGATGTGGATAGAGAACTGGCTGGCAGACAGGAAGCAACAGGTAGGAGTAAACGGATCATTTTTGGAATGGCAGGCAGTAACTAGTGGGGTACCGCAAGGGTCAGTGCTGGTACCCCAGCTATTTACAATATATATTAATGATTTGGACAAGGGAATTGAATGCAACATCTCCAGGTTTGCGGATGACACGAAGCTGGGGGGCAGTGTTGGGTGTGAGGAGGATGCAAGGAGGCTGCAAGGTGACTTGGATAGGCTGGGTGAGTGGGCAAATGCATGGCAGATGCAGTATAATGTGGATAAATGTGAGGTTATCCACTTTGGTGGCAAAAACAGAAAGGAGACT
This sequence comes from Okamejei kenojei, assembly GCA_035221665.1. NCBI lineage: Eukaryota > Metazoa > Chordata > Chondrichthyes > Rajiformes > Rajidae > Okamejei > Okamejei kenojei. Next base: position 21,561 of record JAVHYY010001047.1, on the reverse strand, counting down.
ATTATCTGAATGGTGGCAGATTGGGAAAAGGGGAGATGCAACGAGACCTGGGTGTCATGATACACCAGTCATTGAAAGTCGGCATGCAGGTGCAGCAGGCAGTGAAGAAAGCGAATGGTATGTTAGCTTTCATAGCAAAAGGATTTGAGTATAGGAGCAGGGAGGTTCTACTGCAGTTGTACAGGGTATTGGTGAGAACACACCTGGAATATTGCATACAGTTTTGGTCTCCAAATCTGAGGAAATACATTCTTGCTATAGAGGGAGTACAGATAAGGTTCACCAGACTGATTCATTGGATGTCAGGACTTTCATATGAAGAAAGACTGGATAGACTCGGCTTGTACTGGCTAGAATTTAGAAGATTGGAGTTCCGGTGGCGTCAATGGTGGGTTGAGAGACGCTGCTGTTTTGCTCTGCTCTCGAAGAATGTTTTAATGTGCTAAAATACGAGTTGGAAGACGGGGGAGTTCTAAAATAACTACCGGAGCTGTTATTTAATTGTGTGTTATCAGAAATCCTGTTGATAACGGAGAATAACGGCAGTTTTAAATGAAAAAAGGGAAACCTCGCCGGAAACCTGCCAAAGCTGTTGCAAGAACTGCTACAAGAGCATACTTGAAAATACCTGCAAAGACTCTTCAATCCCCTCAAATATCAGCTGGAAGCTCAGAAGAAGAAGCTGACTCTCGAAATCCTTCTACAGAAATTACTTCAATGGAGGAACAAAGGGAACAAATCGAACATCTGGAAAAGTCAGTATCAGTTTCAGTCACTGAAATCATTTCTAAAATGATACGAGAGGGGAATGTCGCGCTGGACAAAAGCCTCTCTGAAAAAATTAAACAAGGTAATGATATGCTGATGGGGAAAATTGATGACTTAACCAAACGTGTGTTCGAGATTGAGGAGGATTTAATCAAAAAAATTAAGCAGGTTGAAAAGGACTGTATTAAAAAGCTGGATGCAATGCTTAAGTCTACTCATGCGGCTATGGAAGGAATGGATAATACGATAACCGAGATGACTAAGGGGATAAAGAGAATAAAAAAGGAACAAGAAAGCACTGGGAGGGAACTTGCTAAAATGTAGAATAAATGTATGGACGTGGAAGCAAGATCGAGGAGGCAGAGCTTAAGAATAATTGTAGTAAAAGAAGGAAAGGGGAGTGGACAAAACCTTCAGGAGTTTGCTGCCAACTTACTTAAACAAGTAATTAAGCTGCCTGAAGCCCCGAGAATAGATATGGCTCACCGGGTCCGACGTAAGGCTCAAGCAAGCCCAACTGCCCCCCCGCCCCCCCAAGACAGATTATTCTGAAATTCTATGACATTTCAACCCTGGAAAGAATTATGAAACAGATTCCATATGGAGTGAATTTGATGTTTGCAGAAGACAAACTAAGATTCTTCCGTGATTTTCCAGCTGAAGTCGTGGAAACGAGAGACAAGTTTACAAAGACGAGAAGGCTACTGAAAGAGGTTTTGGGAGTAAGATACAGGATAGTATATCCCACAAAATTGAGAATTACTTATAACTTTGTTGAACATACATTCACGGATCCAGGAGAGGCATTTAAATATGCACAAAGTATCACATTGTCTACTGATCATCAGGAGTCGATCTCCCACAATAATACAGAGGAGAAGCGGCGAAGAAAGGACTGTGTTTCTTGTTTTTAACATGCAAAATAGACTGCTCTAGCTAAGATGGCGAATTTTCCTCGAGGCGTTGTCTAGTCATTTTATCTTTGGAATGTTAACTCAAGGTTGGATTTTGTGTTTGACTTCAACAAAGGATTGGAAAAGAAGAAAAACTGTGGTGGGAAAAATAAGAAAAAAACAAACGGAATTTGAGAATATGGAAAAATATTATCAATGAACTTTTATATAGAAATTTATGATTTATGAAACACACAATTACATAATAACATAAAATATATCTAATAAAATTGTGTAACATTAAGGCACAGCGTAATAATGGCTGATGTTTATTTCATGATGTTAATTACTTGCTAAATATAAGAATAACGAGTTAAATATGATTGATAGGTATTAATAATATACCAACAAATTTTATGGAGAAAGTAGATCTAGTCTAAATTGTGCGTAAAGGGGGGGAGGAGACTCAGATACTTGGAAGTTATCCAAGGGTCTGAATCTGGTTAACCCCTTGGAAGCTGCTGTTGTCTGATACAAAAGTTTGAGACTTAATTGTAATAGTTCTTGGCATATTGGTAGATATGGATATATAACTAACATAATTACTGTTATATCTAAGTATATACTTAATGTTGGAAACTCTTTTTCATTCTGTTTTTCCTCTCTGAAGATACACTGCAATACATAGATTAGAAATATATTTTATGTATTATGTATTAAATGTATTAGAAATGTATTTTATATATATTTTTTTTAACTTTGTATCGCTCTCTCTTCGAATGAATATTAATTGGTCAAGGGGGCAGAGCGAAACATATAAAAACATCTATGGAAGTCAACAAGAATTTTTCTACCACCTGTTGGTGGTTTGTTTTTAATTATAATATCTTTATTTTTGGATATTATAATATCACTTTTTGTTTGTGAATTATCTTTTCACGACTTTACACTTTCTGGTCTTTTTCAAGGTCTATTCTGAAGGGGAGATGCCAACAAAACTTAACAGCTGGGATGACCATCCTTCACCGAGAGTTATGAGATTTTTGGTTGCAATAAATTCGTTGCACCATACGGAGTAAAGGTATTAACATGATCCATAATGCAAGATGATAAACAAAAGAAAACTGGAGGAATCACGTTCTGTAGCTGGAATATAAGGGGTGCTAATTAACCAATTAAAAGGGGTAAGACCTTTGCCCAATTAAAAGCTCTCAACAGTGACATCATTTTTTTACAAGAAACCCATATGAAATATCGAACACAGATAAGACTGAAGGCAAATTGGATTGGGCAAACTCTTCAGATAAAGAGGGGAGGTACGTCATAGTCACGGGAGAAATTCATTCTACTCCACTTACTTTGATAAATATTTATGCTCCTAATTTTGACAACCCCCAATTCTTTAGTAAAATTCTGGATACAATTTCAGAACTTAACTATTAAAATGTGATAATAGGGGGAGATTTGAATTGTGTTTTATATCCATATCTGGATAAATCAGCAAAACAAAAAAAAATTAACATAAAATCTAAAACTAGTGAACTCCTAAAGACATACATGAAAAATACCAACATAACAGATGTATGGAGGATCGCTAACCCAGTAGGTAGGGAATATAGGGAACGGTACATAAAACATATTCACGTATTGATTATTTCTTAGTGGACACAAAATTAATTCCATATACATATAATTCTAAATATCATAATAGTATTATTTCTGATCATTCCCCGTTAACTTTTTCTTTAAAATGAGAAGGAATGCCTGATAAAAAATCGTTCTGGAGGTTTAACCCCCATATCTTAAACAACGCACAAGATTACACATATTTAAAAGAGCAGATGATATTCTTCTTTAAGACAAATGACACACCAGACACTTCAACTTCCTAATTATGGGAAACTTTTAAGGCATTTATTAGAGGAACTATAATTTCATATCAAGCCTTCCAAAATAAAAAGAATAACACTGAACAATTGTAGTTAGAACAAGAAATTAGACCATTAGATTTAGAAAATGCCAAAGAACCAACTATAGATAAACATAATAAGATAACAATACTAAAATATAAATTAAATGACATTTTATCGGCCAGAATAATAAGATTATTTCAAATTACAAAACAAGAAAATTTCGAATTTGGTGATAAACCACATTAACTCTTAGCACGCCAATTGAAAAAACGGGAAACAGAAAATACAATTACTAAAATTAAATCAGACAAAGGGGAATTACTAACACTACCTAAAGATATTAATAAAAGATTTGCTTAATTTTATCAAAATGTATATACATCGAAAACCTCTGCAAATAAATACTCAAATTACAAATTTCTTAGACAATTGTAATCTTCCAAAATTAAATATGGTGGAACAAGAGGGATTAGGAGCTCAGATTACACTTCAGGAAATAGAAGAAACAATAAATTCGTTGAAGAAAGGCAAAACGCCAGGACCAGATGGCTTTAGTAATGAATTCTATAAAAGATTCTAGGAGATAATTTCTCCACGCCTGCAAGATTTATATATACACGCTTTTAAAGAAAATAAATTACCTGAAACACTAACTGAATCAAGAATTACACTTATACCTAAAAAGGTAAAGATCTAGAAGACCCAGGCTCATATAGAGCCATAGCACTTTTAAATACAGATAAAAAAATATTAGCAAAGACCCTAGCGAGAAGATTGAATCAATATGTTAGCAAACTAATAAACCCGGACCAAAGAGGGTTTATACCAAATAGATACTCATTTAACAATTTGAGACGGCTGTTTAATATAATGTACTCACATAATACTGAAGAAGACCTAGCAATTATTTCATTGGATGCAGAAAAAGCTTTTGATCAAGTAGCATGGGAATATTTATTCAAAGTAATGCAAAAATTTAACATGGGAGATAACTTTATCCAGAGATGCCAACCCTAAATTTAGTTCACCGTAACATTTAACCCATTTGTCTGTAACAAATGGGGTTAAATGCATTTCTCTCCGTAACACTCACCTGGGGTTGTTGCCGGCGGCTATGCGCCTGCGCACTGGTGCAGATCAGCGGGCTGCCGGCGGGCGGGTGCGGCACATGCGCACTTGGCAAGGTTGCCGGCGGGTCTGCGCCTGCGCACTGGGTAGGGGTGGGGGGGAGGCCCGGTGATGGGGCTGCGCGAGCGGCCGGCTGGGCGGCAAGAAAGTGCCGCTGATCGCCCGGGCCGGCGCCGCCCGGGCTCTGGGCCGGGCGTGGCGTGGCTCGAAATGGCGCCAGGCCCGGCAACCCTCCCCCACTGCGCACCGCGCGGCCACTGGGGCCCGGCAACCCTCCCCCACTGCGCACGCGCGGCCACTGGGGCCCGGCAACCCTCCCCAACTGCGCACGCGCGGTCACTAGGGCCCGGCAAAGTGCCGCTGATCGCGCGGGCCGGCAAACCGGGGACACATGGCGCCGGTGTTCTCACCGGAGGAACACCGGCGCGGCGGTGTTCCGTAACAGCATGTTTGGCTGCCGGAACACCGTAAAAAGTTTATTTCGCCGGGATAAAATACGGCGAATCCGGGGCACTTGGCATCTCTGCTTTATCTCATGGGTAAAATTATTATACGATAAGCCGACGGCTAGAATACTGACTAATAATATATTATCCCCGAAATTCCAATTAGCAAGGGGCAATAGGCAGGGGTGCGCACTATCGCCCCTGCTATTTGCACTAGTGATAGAGCCTTTAGCAGAAAGTATAAGAAGTCATCCGAATATTCATGGATATAATACCAAACATTCATCACAAATGGCCTCATTCTTCAGAGAACGGGGATTCCCCTCCCCCACTGTTGATGAGGCTCGCACCAGGGTCTCCTCCATACCCCGCAACACTGCCCTCGCTCCCCATTCCCCCACTCGCAAACAGGGCAGAGTCCCCCTGGTCCTCACCTTTCACCCCACCAGCCGGCAAATACAACATATAGTCCTCCGCCAGTTTCGCCACCTCCAACGTGACCCCTCCACCCGCCACATCTTCCCATCTCCCCCCCTGTCTGCCTTCCGCAAAGATCGCTCCCTCAGCAACTCCCTTGTCCATTCTTCCCTCCCCTCCCAATCTACCCCTTCCCCGGGCACTTGCAACCGCAAGAAATGCAACACTTGTCCCTTCACCTCACCCTCCACTCCTTTCAGGGACCCCAAGCAGTCCTTCCAGGTCCGACAGAGGTTTCACCTGCACTCCTCCAACCTCATCTACTGCATCCTCTGCTCCAGATGCCAGATGATCTATATCGGTGAGACCAAGCGGAGGCTTGGCGATCGCTTCGCCGAACACCGACCGCTCGGTCCGCAATAACCAACCCGACCTCCCGGTGGCTCAGCCACTTCAACTCCCCTCCCATTCCACATCCGACCTCTCGGTCCTGGGCCTCCTCCACGGCCAGAGTGAGCAACACCGCAAGCTGGAGGAACAGCACCTCATATTCCGCTTGGGGAGTCTGCATCCTTTGGGCTTGAATATTTAATTTTCTCAATTCTGTTAACCCTTGGCTGTTCCTCCCCTTCCCACCTCTCCCTCAGCCCTCGGGCCCTGGCATTCCTCTAATCTCTATCTCCCTCCCCCCACCCCAGTCGCACCAGCTTCTCATTTTCACACCACAAACAGCTTACAATGGCTTGTTCCCTTTATCACCGATACTTTTTTGCATATCTTTCACTCATTCTTCCTTATCTCTCCACATCACCGTCTATATCTCTCGTTTCCCTGATCCCTGACCAGTCTGAAGAAGGGTCTCGACCCGAAACGTCGCCTATCTCCTTCGCTCCTTAGATGCTGCTGCACCCGCTGAGTTTCTCCAGCTTTTTGTGTACACTCAAATAATAAAATCTCATTATATGCAGATGACATATTATTATATATTACAAATTTGCAAATTAGCATACCAAATATACTAAATTTAATAGAGGAATTTGGTTATTTTTCAGGATATAGAATAAACTGGAACAAAAGTGAAATTATGACGATAAAACATCAAGAGCCGACATATCTGTTGAAATTCCCTTTTAGAATTGCAACAGAAAAATTTAAGTATTTGGGCATCCAAATTACTAGGAAATACAAATCACTACTTAATGCAACTATATGCCTTTATTAACTAAATTAAAGGGGTTGATTAAATTTTGGAAAACACTGCCGATGTTCTTAATAGGCAGAATAAATGCGATAAAAATGATCTTCTTACCACAAATACTGTACCTATTTCAATCAGTACCAATATATTTACCAAAAAAATTATTTAAAAAACTAGATTCTGATATTATAAACTTCATATGGGATTATAAATCACACATAATTCAAAGAAAACACTTGTGTAAATCTAAGGAATCAGGGGGATGACACACTCCCTAAACTTATTGTATTGCTATTGGGCAGTGAATATTAAAAATATAATCTACGGTTGGACAGTTCTGCCCAACAGGTAGATTGGATAAGAATGGAGAAAGAGATTGTTCCCCTTATAACATAGGAGCACTCCTTCTTCCCGATGAAAATGAACAATATAATATATAAGAAAAATCCAATTATTCACAGTATAATACGAATTTGGAAACAAATAAAATTAACTTTAAAATCAAGCTAACTATCGCTTCTTTCTCCAATAACTAATAATCCCTCATTCAAACCATCTATTATTGATAAAACGTTTAATCAATGGGAAAGAATAGGAATTAAAACAATGGGAGATATGTATGAAATGGGAAAACTTTATCATTCCAACAATTACAACTAAAATATAATTTGAAAAGTAAGCAATATTTCAAATATCTTCAAATTCCATAATTTGAAATGAAATTTGTGGAATTTTTACAAAGCTATTTAACACAAAATTGAACCCCAATACAGAACTGATTATCTTTGGATCAATGGAAGAGGGAAGTAAACTAACTATATTCCAAGAAGCTTTTCTTAATTACGGTTTAATAACAGCAAAAAAACTTATACTCAAATTTTGGAAAAATGCAACCACGCCAACATTCAAAATGTGGATTTCAAATATGTCGGAAATGCTACATCTTGAAGAAATTAGATTTCTCCTATTAGGCAAAGTAGACCAATTCTTAAAGACTTGGTCTCCTTTTATCAACTTTTTACAAGCAGATGGTGCAACATAATATAACCTTAGAAATTAAATTGATTAGAACCGGGTGCCGGATAGGCAAAAATACGAAATAGGTAGATCTCTCATCACTCTTTCTCTACTTTCTCCTTTTTTTTCAATCTTTTTAGCTGCTCATCTCTGTCCTTTATTTCTTTTGCTATCTCTTTCTAAAAATAAAAAAATAAAAACATTTAAAAAAAAGACAATAAACTAAACTACATATGATGAAAGAATTGGTCGACTCGGCTTGTATTCACTGGAATTTAGAAGGATGAGAAGGGATATGGGGAGAAAGCAGGGTACTGATTGTGGATGATCAGCCGTGATCATATTGAATTGCGGTGCTGGCTCAAAGGGCCGAATGGCCTACTCCTGCGCATATTTTCTATATTTCTGAGTGTGTGGGAAGAAACTGCAGATGCTGTTTTAAAACTGAAGATAAACACAAAATGCTGGAGTAACTCAAGCGGGTCAAGAGCATCTCAGGAGAACGTGGGCAGGTACAAAGTGCTGGAGTAACTCAGCGGGACATGCAGCATCGCTGGAGAACGTGGACAGGTACAAAATGCTGGAGTAACTCAGCGGGTCAAGCGGCATCTCAGGAGAACGTGGGCAGGTACAAAGTGCTGGAGTAACTCAGCGGGACATGCAGCATCGCTGGAGAACGTGGACAGGTACAAAGTGCTGGAGTAACTCAGCAGGTCAGGCATCTGCAGTTCCTTCCTACACAACTCTCTGCGATTACTTGCGGGTCTTGGACGGAGCTGTTCCTAAACCGTGCTGTGATTCATCCCGAAAAAATGCTTTCTATTGTGGGGAGGGAGAGGAGGGGAGGGGGGAAGAAGCGGGTGAGGGAGGGGGTGAGGGGGAGAACTTCCCACAAAGTTAATTTGCAAGTCAATATACAATAGACAACAGGTGGAGGAGTAGGCTATTCGGCCCTTCGAGCCAGCACCGGCATTCACTGTGATCATGGCTGATCATCCACAATCAGTATCCCATTCCTGCCTTCTCCCCATATCACATAACTACGCTATCTTTAAGAGCTCTATCAGGCTCTCCCTTCAAAGTATCCAGAGAACCGGCCTCCTCTGCCCTCTGAGGCAGTGAATTCCATAGACTCACAACTCTCTCGGTGGAATGGTGTTTCACAATGGCCGACCACTTATTCTTAAACTGTGTCACCCCAGGTTCTGGACTCCCCTAACATTGGGAACATGTTTCTTGACTCTAGAGTATCCAAACCCTTAATAATCTTATGTTTCAATAAGATTCCCTCTCATCCTTCTAAATTCAAGATTATACAAGCCCAGCCGCTCCATTCTATCAACATATAACCATATAACATATAACCATATAATAATTACAGCACGGAGACAGGCCCTCTCGGCCCTTCCAGTCCGTGCCGACCATTTGTTTTCCCCTAGTCCCATCTACCTGCACTCAGACCATACCCCTCCATTCCCTTCACGTCCATATACCTAACCACTTTACTTTTAAATGTTAAAATCGATCCTGCCTCCACCACCTCTGCTGGAAGCTCATTCCACAGCCACCACCCTCTGAGTAAAGAAGTTCCCCCTCACGTTACCCCTAAACGTCTGTCCCTTAATTCTCATGTCATGCCCTCTTGTTTGAATCTTCCCTACCCTCAATGGGAAAAGCTTATCCACGTCAACTCTGTCTATCCCTTTCATCATTTTAAAGACCTCAATCAAGTCCCCCCTTAACCTTCTGCGCTCCAAAGAATAAATACCTAACTTGTTCAACCTTTCTCTGTAACATAGTTGCTGGAACCCTGGCAACATTCTAGTAAATCGGGATGGCAGTCCCGCCATCCCGGGAATTAACCTTGTGAACCTACGCTGGACTCCCTCAATAGCAAGAATGTCCTTCCTCAAATTTGGAGACCAAAGCTGAACACAATACTGCAGAAGGACCTCTTTGCTCCTATACTCAACTCCTCATGTTATGAAGGCCAACATGCCATTCGATTTCTTCACTGCCTGCTGGACCTACAAGCTTACTTTCATTAACTGATGAACAAGGCCCCCCAGATCCCGTTGTACTTTCCCTTTTCCGAACTTGACACCATTCAAATAGTAATCTGCCCAGCAGGTTTTGCTGCCAAAATGGATAACTTCACATTTATCCATATTAAACTCCATCTGTCATGCATCTGCTCACCCACCCAACCTGTCCAAGTCACCCTGCATTCTCATAGCATCCTCCTCACAGTTCACACTGCCACCTAGCTTTGTGTCATCTGCAAATTTGCTAATGTTACTTGTTTACAAAAGCAGGGATGTAAAAACAGGTTCTATAAGGTGCTGGTCCGGCCGCATTCGAAGTAATTGTGAGCAATTTTGGGCCCCATATCTGAGGAAGGATGTGCCAGCTTTGGAGAGGGTCCAGAGGAGGTTCACGCCAACAGATCCCAGGTTAACTTACAGTGGGTTAATGTACGATGAGCGTTTGTCGGCGCTGGACCTGTACTCGCTGGAGTTTAGAAGAACGGGGGGGGGGGGGGGAGCTCATGGAAACCTTAGCGCACAGTGAAAGGCCCGGATAGAGTGGATGTGGAGAGGATGTTTCCACTAGTGGGAGAGTCTAGACCCAGAGTACACAGCCTCAGAATTAAAGGACGTTCCTTTAGGAAGGAGATGAGGAGGAATTTCTTTAGCCAGAGGGTGGTGTATATGTCACAGATTCATTGCCACAGACAGCGGTGGAGGCCACAATTCAGTGGGTATTTTTCAGGCAGAGATGGATAGATTGTTGATTAGTACGGGTGTCAGGGGTTATTGGGAGAATGCAGGAGAATTGGGTCAGGAGGGAGAGGTAGATCAGCCATTATTGAATGACGTAGACTTGATGGGCCGAATGGCCTAATTCTGTTCCTATCACTTATGAGCGAGAATCAGGAGAGAGAGGGGGAGAGAGAGAGGGGGGAGGGAGAGAGAGGGGGAGAGGGGGAGACTAAGAGGCAGAGGGGGGGGGGGAGAGAGGGGGGGAGATGGGGTAGAGAGAGGCGGGAGAGAGAGGGGGAGAGGGGGGAGAGAGGGGGGGGAGGAAGGGGAATCCTGCAGGCATTGCCACTTTCATTTCACTGTACATCCTGTATGTGTATGTGACAAATAAAGGGAGAGGGGAATTTAACTTACGTAGACGTGATTGTACGGAATCGTTCTTGCCCAGCGGTTTCCCAGATCTGCAGCTTCACCTTCTCCCCATTAACATCGACCGTCTGAATCTTGCAATCCACTCCGATAGTAGTGATGTAGCAACCTGAAAGAGAGAGAGTGAGAGAGAGAGATAGATAGATAGAGAGATAGAGAGAGAGAGATACAGAGACAGAGAGAGAGACAGAGAGACAGAGAGAGACAGTCAGAGAGAGTCAGAGAGAGCCAGAGAGAGCCAGTGAGAGACAGAGAGAGAGAGAGAGAGAGAGAGACAGAGACATAGAGAGACAGAGAGAGAGAGAGACGGCGTAGAGAGAGACAGAGAGAGAGAGATAGAGAGAAAGGGAGAGAGAGAGAGACAGGGAGAGAGTGAGAGAGAGAGATTACAGGGAGAGAGTGAGAGAGAGCCAGAGAGAGACAGAGAGAGAGAGAGAGACAGAGACAGAGAGAGACAAAGACAGAGAGAGACATAGAGAGAGAGACAGAGAGACAGAGAGACAAAGATACAGAGAGAGAGTGAGAGAGACAGAGAGAGGGAGAGAGAGAGGGAAAGACAGAGACAGAGACAGACACAGAGAGGGACAGAGAGAGAGAGAGAGGGACAGAAACATAGAAAGACAGAGACAGAGAGAGAGAGAGACAGAGAGATCAATAGAGGGGGAGGGAGAGGGAGAGAGAGAGAGAGAGAGAGAGAGAGAGAGAGAGAGAGAGAGAGAGAGAGAGAGAGAGAGAGAGAGAGAGAGAGAGAGAGAGACAGAGAGACAGAGACAGACAGACAGAGACAGACAGACAGACAGAGAGAGAGACACAGAGAGAGGCAGAGAGAGAGACAGAGAGGGGGACAGACAGAGGGACAGAGAGAGGGACAGAGATATAGGCAGAGAGAGAGAGAGAGAGAGAGAGAGAGAGAGAGGAGAGAGAGAGAGAGAGAGAGAGAGAGAGATGAGGATCTATCCTTGCTCCTGAGGTACCTGCTCCAACCATCTCCTGATGTATCTCACCCTTTCTGATGGACCTAATGGTAGCTATTTACAATATACATTGACATGGATATAAAATTGAGCAGCAGACATAAAACAAAGAGCAGAGATTAACGGGTCCCTTTCAGAATGGCAGGTGGTGACTAGTGGGGTACCACAAGGCTCGGTGCTGGGACCGCAGCAGTTTACAATATATATCAATGATTTAGCTGAAGGGATTCAAAGTAACATTAGCAAATTTGCAGATTACACAAAGCTGCGTGGCAGTGTGAACTGTGATGAGAATGCTATGAGAGTGCAGGGTCACTTGGACAGATTGGGTGAGTGGGCAGAGGCATGGAATTTGCAGTTCAATGTGGATAAATGCGAGGTTATCCACTTTGGTGTCTAAACAGGAAGGCAGATTATTATCTAAATGGTGTCAAGTTGGGAAAAGGGGAAGTACAATGGGTTCTGCGGGTCCTTGTTCATCAGTCTATGAAAGTAAGCATGCAGGTACAGCAGGCAGTGAAGAAAGCAAATGGCATGTTGGCCATTATAGGGAGGTTACACGGCAGTTGAGGTCACGACCCATGACCCGTACTGTTGCTACGCAACACCAACTGGATTACACGCGATGAACTGCAGGTAAGCACTTACCATTGTTTCCAGTGTAGTGGGCCTGTTAAAAACCGCCAAAATGGTTAATTTTTGCGCTGTAAATAATTATGAAAATCGGGGTAAGCGTGAGAGACATTTATCCTACTTCAGAATTCCAAAAGAGAGGAGAAATTACAGTATATAGAAGCGACAGCTGAAGGGACAACAACATCTAAAATGGTTGGCGAACATTGGCCGTGCAAATATCAAGATAGAAAATATTGGGAATTATCGCTTTTGCTCACTGCATTTCATCAACAGTAAGGCATTATTTGTGTTTTTTCTTGATTCCTTTGGTATCTAAAAAGTTTCTGAAGTGATAAATCTGGCTGTAAAATGTTAAAATCGCCCAAGGTTCTGAAGTGAGTTTTTACATACAAAAAGAATATGCTTCTGAAGCAAAATTATCATTTAAAAATCGCAAAGTGTTCAAGGGTTTTGAATTGCATTTTATTCAGATACAAGCCAAGGAATGGCATAATTATTAGCTGTTAATTGGATATAATCAACCTCAGCAAATTGACAATATCTTATTGAAAGGGAGTGGGCGTTTATGCTGTCAAGACATTTTATTATTTGTCAAAATATACATCTCAATAGCATAATGTTAGAAAACATACTTTTCCACACACCACTCGTGCGTCTGGAGATTTTTTTAATTATCAATTTATAGGTATGTTACAATACCTACCTTTAGCAGCGCTGCAGTTCTGCCACTTCCCGTGTGCGTGACTTTGGCGCCTTTCAGAGGGGGGCGGGTTTAAAATGACGTTTTTCCCCAGACAGTTCAAATCGATCCATGTCGGGCGATTTCGTCGCTAAAGAGAAATCGCTCCGACATTTCATTCATGAAGCGATATTTAAACTACGCTAGATTATTTATTACCTCGAGTAGTTTAAAAATCATCTTCTAAAGCTCTGAACGCTGACAGCAGAACGGAACTAACGTAGGCGATAAAAGAAGCTACAGTTTATTTTTACATGAAAACTTGTTTTTTAGGAAGCCTTTAATCAAATTTTCGTGTTGCGAAAAGGGGACAAAAAAAAAAGTATGAACCGGCTGTATTTTCCCTGCCGACTGTGGATTAAATTCACCGCAAACCGCAACGTTCCAATCCACCGAGTTCCACTAAAACCCACTCGCAAGTTGATTTAAATGGCCATTAATTTACAGGCATTAAACACTAAATTCCTTCCATTTGGCCTATAAATTCATGAAAATGAGATTTAAAAATCATGTTATATTGTGGATTATTGTGTGAATGTTATTTGGACACTTAGGCAATTCAAAAATGTTTATCATTTCTTAAGAAATGGATAGATGTTTAGATCTAGTAAGTTAATTTTGTAATTAGCTACAATTAGATAACTAACTAATTATATGCTTTAATTGCAGGTCATCCAAGTAATATTGTTTCATATTTGTTTCAGAATGCTTCAATCTATAATAACTGAACATTTCATTGAGTTCTCTTAATTTTTAAGAAAGTGATGGGCTTTTGACTGTCCTGGATCACAGCTTTTGTGTTAAGTCAATGGAAAGGCGGACTTCCGGTGGCATCAATGGTGGGGTGAGAGACGTCGCTGTTTTACTCTGCTCCCGAAGAATGTTTTAATGTGCTAAAATATGAGTTGGAAGACGGGGGAGTTCTGAAAATAACTACCGGAGCTGCTATTTAATTGTGTGTTATCAGAAATCCTTCTGATAACAGAGAATAATTGCAGTTTTAAATGAAAAGACAGAAACCTCGCCAGAAGCCTGCAAAAGCAAAAGCCGCTTCAAGACCTGCTACAAGAGCCTATTTGAAAAAAACTGAAGAATCTCCTCAATCCTCTCAAACATCAGCTGGAAGTTCAGAAGAAGAAGTTGATTCCCGAAATTCTTCTACATATTGCCTTTAATGGAGGAACAAATGGAACATCTGGAAAAGTCAGTATTAGCTTCAGTCACTGAAGTTATTTCAAAACTGATACGAGAGGAGAACCTCTTGCTGGACAAAACACTCTCTGAAAAAATTAAACAAGGTAATGATACGCTGATGGGGAAAATTGATGACTTAACCAAACGTGTGGTCGAAGTTGAGGAGGATTTGAACAAAAAAATTAAGCGGGTTGATAAGGATTGTAATAAAAAACTGGATACAATGCTAAAATCTACTGAGGTGGCTATGGAAGGAATGGGCAATACGATAACTGAGATGGCTAATGAGATAAAGAGACTAAAACAGGAACAAGAAAGTAGTGGGAGGGAGCTTGCTAAAATGAAGTATAAATGTACGGACTTGGAGGCAAGATCAAGGAGACAAAATTTGAGGATAATTGGATTAAAAGAAGGAAAGGAGATTGGACAAAATGTTCAGGAGTTTGCTGCCAATTTACTCAAACAAGTGCTTAAGCTGCCTGAAGCCCCAAGAATAGATATGGCTCACCGGGTCGACGTAAGGTTCAGCAAGCTTAACTGCCCCCCCCAAGACAGATTAATTCTGAAATTCTATGAGATTTCAAACCTGGAAGGAATTATGAAAAGATTCCACATGGTGTGAATTTGATGTTTGGAGAAGACAAACTAAGATTCTTCCGTGATTTTCCAGCTGAAGTCGTGTGAAAAGCGGAATAAGTTTACAAACACGAGAAGGCTACTGAAAGAGGTCTCAGGAGTAACATATGGGATAGTATATCCCGCTAAATTGAGAATTTCTTATAACCATGTTGAACGTGCATTCCAGATCCAGAAGAGGCATTTAAATATGCACAAAAGTATCACAAAGGAGGAACTACTGATCGTTAGGAGTTGGTCTCCTACAATAACATTGAGGAGAAACGACAATGAAAGGATTGTGTCTCTTTTTTTAACATATAAAAAAGACTGCCCTTGTTAAAATGGCGTATACCGTCCTCTAAGGCACACTGTCTAGGCATTTTTATCTTTGGAATGTTAATTCAAGGTCGATTTTATGCAGTTTCATTTCAACAAAGGACTGACAAAGAAGAGAAACTGTGGGGGGGGAAATACATTGAGATATAGTGTAATATAGAATTGATTAAGAAATATATAATTACTACTAAATAAAATAAAATTGGGTAGTATTAATAACATATTAACACATGTTATGCATACAGTAGACTTAGTCTAGATTGCGAGTAAAGGGGGGGAGGAGACTCAGATACTTGGAAGTTATCCAAGGTCTGAATTGGTTTAACCCCATTGGGATCTGCTGTTGTCTGATACAAAGGTTTGAGACTTAATTGTAATAAATCTAGGCATATTGATAGATATGGATATATAATTAACATAATTACTGTTATATCTAAGTATATAATTAATGTTGGAAACTACTTTTTTATTTTATTTTTCTCCTCCCGGGAAGATACATTTCTAATCTAGCTATTGGAGTACGTTTTATTATATATATATATATATATATATATATATCTATAATTTTGAACTTTGTTTATCGCTTCTCTTCCAATTAATACCTTAATTGGTCAGGGGGGCAGAGCGAAACATATAAAAACATCTACGAAGTCAATAGAATTTTTTCTAGCCACCTGTTGGTGGCATTGTTTTTTAATTATAATATCTTTATTTTGGATATTATAATTCACCTTTGTTTGTTAATTATCTTTTCACGACTACACTTTTGGTCTTTCTTAGGTTATTCTGAAGGGGAGATGCAACAAAACTTAACAACTGGGGATGATTCATCCTTCATCTGGAGTTAGTTATAAGGTTCTTGGTTGCACCATATGAAGTAAAGGTATTAACATGATTCATAATGCAAAACAATAAACAAAAAGAAACTGGAGAATCACGTTCTGTAGTTGGAATATAAGGGCGTAATGAACCAATTAAAAGGGGTACGAGTCTTTGACCAATTAAAAGCCTTAAAAAGTGACATTTATTTTTTTACAAGAGACACATCTGAAATATCAAACACAGATAAGACTGAAGGGCAAATTGGATTGGGCAAACATACTACTCTTCATTTACTTCTAAATCTAGAGGCACGGCTATTATCATTCGTAAAGGTATACCATTTAAATTAAAGAATACTATAGCAGATAAAGAGGGGAGGTACGTACAGTTACGGGAGAAATTTATTTACTCCACTTACTTTGATAAATATTTATGTCCTTATTTGACAACCCAATTTTTTAGTAAAATTTTGGATATAATTTTAGAACTTAATCATCAAAATGTGATAACAGGGGGAGATTTGAATTGTGTTTTAGATCCATATTTGGATAAATCAGCAAAACAAAAAGGACTAACATAAAATCTAAAAACGAGTGAACTCCTAAATACATACATGAAAAATACTAATACAACAGATGTATGGAATTCACATATTGATTATTTCTTAGTGGACACAAAACTAATTCCATATACATATAATTCTAAATATCATAATAGTATCATTTTGATCATTCCCCATTAACTTTTTTCTTTAAAATTAGAAGATGTCGATAAAAAAAAAAAAGTCGTTTTGGAGGTTTAACCCCCAATTTTAAATAACTCACAAGGTTGCACATATTTAAAAGAGCAGATGAGATTCTTCTTTGAGACAAATGATGCACCAGATATTTCACCCTCCTTATTATGGGAAACTTTTAAGGCATTCATTAGAAGCGGAATTATAATCTCATACCAAGCTTTCCAAAATAAAAAGAATAATACTGAACAATTGCAGTTAGAACAAGAAATTAGACAACTAGATTAGAAATGCCAAAGAACCAACTATAGATAAACATACTAAGATAATAATACTAAAATATAAATTAAAATAAAATTTTTATCGGCCAGATAATGAGATTATTTCAAATTACAAAAACATGAAACTTTTGAATTTGGTGATAAACCTCATAAACTCCTAGCATGCCAACTGAAAAAAGGGACACAGAAAATACAATCACTCAAATTAAATCAGACAAAGGGGAATTACTAACACTACCTAAAGATATTAAATAAAGATTTGCTCAATTTTATCAAAATTTATATACATCCGATAACATTCTGCAAATAATACTCAAATTGCAAATTTCTTAGATAACTGTAATCTTCCAAAATTAAATATGGTGGAACAAGAGGCATTAGGAGCTCAGATTACACTACAGGAAATAGAAGAAACAATTGAATTAGTTTGTTGAAGAATGGCAAAACCCCAGGACCAGATGGCTTTAGTAATGAATTCTATAAAAGATTCTACGAAATAATTTCTCCACGGTTGCAAGATCTATATATATACATTTTTAAAGAAAATAAACTACCAGAAACACTAACTGAATCAACTATTACACTTATACCAAAAAAGGTATTTATTCAAATATTTATTCAAAGTATTGGAAAAATTTAATATGGGAGATAATTTTATTTCATGGGTAAAACTACTATATGATAAGCCGACGGCTAGACTACTGACTAATAATATATTATCCCCGAAATTCTATTTAGCAAGGGGCAATAGGCAGGGGTGCGCGTTATCGCCCCTGCTTTTTACACTAGTGATAGAGCCTTAGCTGAAAGTATTTAAGAAGCCCATCCGATCATTCAGGGTATCTTACCAAACCCAGAAATAATAAAATTTCATTATTGCAGAGACATATTATAGAATATTGACTGCCCTCCTTGAGGGGGAGACGACATATATTGCCTGAAGTTGATTCATATTGCCGAGTCAGATGACTGAGGGGCAAATATGGATCTAGTGAGGGGCAATTATGTCGTATCCCCCGAAGAGGGACAGTGAATAATGTTAGTTTTACCCACTTCTAGAGGTAAATCTAACATTCTCAGCTTCGGGCGGAATTCCCGTAAAACTTAGCCAAATTGGAAGCCAAAGTCTTCCTGTCTGCCGTTTGGAATATGACCATCTAGACCCTTACTCATCAAATAGTCCTGAATATGTTACTGCTGTGTTCCGTTGCCTTGTCTTTCGTGTTCTGGCGTCTTTGTTTTGGATAATCGGTCAATATTGCTGTTCGTCAAAAGTCGGAACTCTTCTCGCAGGAGGCTGCCATTTGGCTTGTTTTGTCGGAGAACAAATTCTAAATTTCCCACGTAGCGCCACATTGCCAAGTCCGGATGTGAGACATGGGGGAATAGAGGACTATATTTACCGCTGTGTTAAACACGTAAAGTTCCATGGCGTTCGCACGTTGGGATACAAGAAAATATCCCTGTTAAACCCGGCTGGCACTCAAAACGAAGGGTATACAATTTGTAAAGCATAGCTCCGTTGTGTGATATGGGTAGAATATATATTACAAATTTTGCAATATAGCTTACCAAATTACTAAATCTTTATAGAGAATTGGGATACTTTTAAGGATATTGAATTAATGGGTACAAATGCGAAATTTGTGAAAATCCGCAAGAGTCGACAAAATCGCTTGAAAAATTCACATTTTTGTTTGACAACAGAATATATTGTTAATATTTGGGGCATACCTAATAACTTGGATATACTTAATTCTAGTTCTATATACGCATACTATTTGCCTTTTGTTACTAAATGAAATGGGCTGTGTATTTTTGGAAGGACACTGCCGATGTCTTTAAGTGGCAGTTCCTTCGCGTGGTTTTTTTGTGGGCGGACCTCTTTAGTGGGTACGTGTTCTTGTCTAGTCTAGTGTCTGTCCGATTTTTTTGGCTGGGATTTTATAATGGAGTGTCGGAGTGGAGTTACGTATGTGGGGTGGAGTTTACCTTGGGATGTGGGGGGGAGGGGGGGTGGATGGGCGGATTTTTCATCTGCACCCCCTACCTTTCAATTTTTTTTTCTTTTTTCAACTATTTAAAAAAACAACCATTGTGTAAATTAAAGACATCAGGCGGCGACTGGGACATCCTAACTCTAATGTATTATTATTGGGCAGTAAATAATTAAAAATATAATTATTCTGGTTGGACAGTTTGCCAAAGGTAGATTGGATAAGAATGCGAGAAAGAGGATTGTTCCTTATATATAGGAGCGAACTTCTTCCGTTAAAACTAAAAGTAATATACCCAAGAAGAATCCATTTATTCACTTAGTATTAATAGAATTGGAAAAAAACAATTAACTTTAAAATTACAGCAAATTATGCTCTTCTCTTCTACAACGTAGTTAGGTAGAGAGATCGTTCTCCCGTGTGTGTGTGTGTAGCAAACCATCTCTATTGATCAAAACGTTTACCCTTGGGTAAGAATTGGAATTAAAATGATGGGAGATATGTATGAAATGGGAAACTTATTATAATTCCAACAATACAACTAAAATATATTTGAAAAGTAATCATATTTCAAATACCTTAAAATTCAAGATTATTTGAAAGTTATATACAAGGAACAAACTTTAACCCAGTATATTTGGAGGAAGGAATGAATAGAAGAAAGGGCAGAAGAAAAGAAGAAAAATACCATTCTAATATCTTCTATATATTAATATAACTCTAAATATAAAAACTCCAAGGACCTAGAGGCAATTAGAAAGTGACTGGAACAAGAGGTATGATAAAAGTCCGAACGATAGATGGGATAAAAATGTTTTATATGTAAACAATTGTTCAAGTACTGTATGAATAAATATATAAAGGTTGAACATCATTGGACAAAGTCAGCATGGATTTACAAAGGTAATCATGTCTGAACGAATCTTGTGGAAATTTTTCGAGGTTGTGTAACTAGTAGCGTGGACTAATGGCGCAGTGTACCAGCTGGCAGTGGTATATCTGGACTTCAGAAGGTTTCGACAAGGTACCACATAAGAGATTAGTATACAAACTTAAAGCATACGGTTCAGCTAGGGTTTCACTTTTGAATGTCGCGATAGCGAATGGCTGGCAAACAGGAAGCAAAGAGTAGGTAGTACTTATAGGGTCTTTTCCAACAATGGCAGGCTGGATTGTGGGGTACGCAGGGCTCGTGCTGGGACCCACCAAGCACTTTTACAATATTATAATGTTGGATGAGGGGAAATGAAGGCATAATATCCAAGTTTGCGGATGAATTAAGCTGGGGTGCAGGTGTTGTGTGAGGAGGGGATGCTAGCGACGATGCAACGGTGACTTGGAGTGGGCTAATGATTTGGCAGAAGATCAATTATACTGTGGATAAATGGTGGTTATTCCACTATGGGGGAAACAACAGGAAAAGCAGACATTATTTAAATGGTGGCCGAAATTATAGGAAAAGGGAGATGCAGCGCGGACTGCGGCGCGCTCACTCTGCCTCACTCACAGTTCTCTGAACGGTAGGCATGAGGTGCAGCAGGCAGTGAAAAAAAAAAAAGCGATGGGTATGTTAGCTTTCATAAGCAAAGGATTTGAGTACAGGACAGGGAGGTTCTACTCAGTTTGTAACCAGGTCTTGGTTGAGACCACACTCAGGAAGTATTGCGTACATTTTTTGGTCTCCAAATCAAGGAAGGACATTATTGCCATAGAGGAGTGCAGAGAAGTTCACCAGACTGATATCCGGGATGTCAGGACGGTCTATGAAGAATAGACAGGATAGACACGGTTTATACGTCTCTGCATTTTTGAAGTGATTGAGAGGGGAATCTTATAGAAAACTTACAAAAATCATAAGGGTTGGATCCGGCTAGATGCAGGAAGATGTTCCCCGATGTTTGGGGAATCCAGGACAAGGTCCCTAGCTTAAGGATAAGGGGGAAAATCCTTTAAGACCGAGTGAGCGAAAACTTTTATCACACACAGAAAGTGGTGAGTCCTCTGGAACTCTCTGCCTACAGAGGGTATTGAGGCATTCATTGCTATAGTTTAGGGAGAGTGAGTTGGATGTGGCCCTTTGTGCTAAGGAACGAAGGGTATGGAGAGAAGGCAGGTAACGGATCACTGAGTTGGATGATCGCCATGATCATAGTGAATGGCGTGCAGGCTCGACAGGCCTAATGGCCTACTCCTCACCTAATTTTCTAGTGTGTGATATTATTTATGGTGTCAGGGCGGCTAACACACACACGGCAGG
>JAVHYY010001046.1:0-116360 GCA_035221665.1 Okamejei kenojei | reverse complement strand
CCTGAGAGAGATAGTATTAGTGTCCCCCTAGTCACATGAGGTGGGTCAGTGTTCCCCCCTAGTCACATGTTGGGACATTGTCCCCTAGTCACATGTGTGGGTCAGTGTCCCCTAGTCACATGTGTGGGTCAGTGTCTCCCCCTAGTCACATGTGTGGGTCAGTGTCCCGCTAGACACATGTGTGGTCAGTGTCCCCCTAGTCACATGGTGTGGGTCAGTGTCCCCCTAGTCACATGTGTGGTCAGTGTCCCCTAGTCACATGTGTGGGTCATGTCCCCCCTGTCACATGTGGTGGGACAGTGTCCCCTAGTCACATGTGTGGGTTCAGATGTCCCCCTAGTCCACATGTGTGGGTCAGTGTCCCCCCCTAGTCACATGTGGTGGGACAGTGTCCCCTCTAATCACATGTGTGGGTCAGTGTCCCTCTAGTCACATGTGTGGGCAGTGTCTCCTAGTCACATGTGTGGGTCAGTGTCACCCTAGTCACATGGTGGTCAGTGTCCCCTAGTCACATGTTGGGGTCAGTGTCCCCCTAGTCACATGTGTGGGTCAGTGTCCCCCCTAGTCACATGTGTGGGTCAGTGTCCCCCTAGTCACATTGTGGGTCAGTGTCCCCCTAGTCACATGTGTGGGTCAGTGTCCCCCTAGTCACATGTGTTGGGTCAGTGTCCCTCCTAGTCACATGTGTGGGTCAGTGTCCCCTAGTTACATGTGTGGTCATGTGTCCCCCTAGTCACCATGTGTGTGTCAAGTGTCCCCCTAGTCACATGTGTGGTCAGTGTCCCCCAAGTCACTTGTGTGGGTCATTGTCCCCCAATCACATGTGGTGGGTCAGTGCCCGCCCTAGTCACATGTGTGGGTCATTGTCCCCTAGTCACATGTGTGGTCAGTGTCCCCCTAGTCAACATTGTGTGGGTCAGTGTCCCCCCTAGTCACATGTGTGGGTCAGTGTCCCCCTTGTCAATGTGTGGTCAGTGTCCCCCCTAGTCACAGTGTGTGGGTTAGTGTCCCCCTAGTCACATTTGTGTTTCAGTGTCCCCCCTGGTCACATGTGTGGGTCAGTGTCCCCCTAAGTAACATGTGTGGGTTCAGTGTCCCCCTAGTCACATGTGTGGGTCAGTGTCCCCCTATCACATTGTGGGTCAGTGTACACCTCCTAGTCCACATGTGTGGGTCAGGTCCCCCTAGTCACATGTGTGGGTCAGTGTCCCCCTATTCACATGTTCTGTCAGTGTCCCCCTAGTCACATTGTGGTCAGTGTCCCCCTAGTCACATGTGTGGGGACAGTGGTCCCCCTAGTCACAGTGTGGGTCATGTCCCCTAGTCACATGTGTGGGTCCAGTGTCCCCTAGTCACATGTGTGGGTCAGTGTCCCCTACTCACATGTGTGGTCCAGTGTCCTCCCCCTAGTCCACATGTGTGGGTCAGTGACCCCCTAGTCACATGTGGGGTTCAGTGTCCCCCTAGTCACATGTTGGGTCATTGTCCCCCGCTAGTCCAATGTGTGGGTCAGTGTCCACCTAGTCCACAGGTGTGGGTCAGTGTCCCCCTAGTCACATGTGTGGGTCCGTGGTCCCCCTAGTCACATGTGTGGGTCCAGTGTCCCCCTAGTCACATGTGTGGGTCAGTGTCCCCTAGTCACATATGTGGGTCAGTGTCCCCTAGTCACATGTGTGGGCATTGACCCCCTAGTCCACATGTGTGGGGTCAGTTGTCCCTAGTCACAATGTGTGGCCAGTGTCCCCCCTAGTCACAGTGTGGATCAGTGACCCCCAGTCACATGTGTGAGTCAGTTTCCCCCCTAGTCACATGTGTGGGGTCCAGTGTTGCCCATAGACACATGTGTGGGTCAGTGTCCCCCTAGTCAAATTGTGGGTCAGTGGTCCCCCTAGTCACATGAGTGGGCAGTTGTCCCCCTAGTCAAATGTGTGGGACAGTGTCCCCCTAGTCACATGTTTGGGTCCAGTGTCCCCCTATCACATGTGATGGGTCAGTGTCACCTAATCACATTGTGTGGTTCATGGTGTCCCCCTAGTCCACATTGTGGGTCTGGTCCCACTAGTCACATGTGTGGGTCAGCGTTTACCCTAGTCCACATGTGTGGGTCAGTCCACCTAGTCACATGTGAGGTTCAGTGTCCCCCTAGTCACATGTGTGGGTCAGTGTCCCCCTAGTCCACATGTTGGGCAGTGTCCCCCTATTCACATGTTGGGTCAGTGTCCCACTGCCACAAAATGTGTGGTTCAGTGTCCCCCCTAGTCCACATGTGTGTCATGTCCCCCTAGTCACATGTGGTGGGTCAGTGTCCCCCCTAGTCACATGTGTGGGTCCAGTGTCCCCTAGTCACATGTGTGGTTCAGTGTCCCCCTAGTCACATGTGTGGGTCAGTGTCCCCCTAGTCCACATGTGTGGGGTCATGTCCCCTAGTCACATGTGTGGGTCAGTGTCCCCTAGTCACAAGTGTGGGTCAGTGTCCCCCTAGTCACACGTGGTGGTCAGTGTTCCCCATCACAAGTTGTGTGGGTCATTGTCCCCCTAGTCACATGTGTGGGTCAGTGTCCCCCTATCACATGAGTGGGTCAGTGTTCCCCTAGCACATGTGTGGGGTCCCAGTGTCCCCTAGTCACATTGTGTGCGTCAGTGTACCCCTAGTCACATGTGTGGGTCAGTGTCCCACCTAGTCACATGTGTGGTTCCGTGGTCCCCCTAGTCACATGTGTGGGTCAGTGTCCCCCTAGTCAAATGTGTGGGTCAGTATCCCCCTAGTCTCATGTGTGGGTCAGTGTTCCCCATAGTCACAATTGGGTCAGTGTCGCTCCTAGACACATTGTGTGGGTCAGTGTCCCCCTAGTCACATGTGTGGTCAGTGTCCCCCTAGTTCCACATGAGTGGGTCAGTCCCCCTAGTCACATGTGTGATTCAGTGTCCCCCTAGTCATACATGTGTGGGTCAGTGCCCCCCTAGTCCACATGTGTGGTTCAGTGTCCCCCTAGTCACATGTGTGGTCAGTGTCCCCCTAGTCACATGTGTGGGTCAGTGTCCCCCTAGTCATATGTGTGGGTCAGAAGCCCCCTAGTCACATGTGTGGGTCAGTGTCCCCCTATCACATGTGTGGGGTCCAGTGTCCCCAAAGTCACATGTGGTGGGTCAGTGTCTCCCTAGTGCACATGTGTGGGTCAGTGGTCCCTCATAGTCACATTGTGTGGGTCAGTGTCCCCTAGTCACATGTGTGGGTCAGTGTCCCCTATCACATGTGTGGGTCAGTGTCCCCCTATCACATGTGTGGGTCAGTGTCCCCTATTCACCTGTGTGGGTCATGTCCCCCTAGTCACATGTGGTGGGGTCAGTGTCCCCCTAGTCACATGTGTGGGTCCAGTGTCCCCCAAGTCACCTGTTGTGGGTCAGTGGTCCCCCTAGTCACATGTTGGGTTCAGTTTCCCCCTATCACATGTGGGGGTCAGTGTCCCCTAGTCACATGTGTGGGTCAGTGGTCCCCTATTCACATGTGTGGGTCATGTCCCCCTAGTCAAACATGTTGGGTCAGTGTCCCCCTAGTCACAGTGTGTGTCAGTGTCCCCTAAGTCCATGTGTGGGTCAGTGTCCCCCTAGTCACATGTGTGGTCAGTGCCCCTGGTCACATGTGTGGTCAGTGTCCCCCTATCACATGTGTGGGTCAGTGTCCCCCCCTTGTCACATGTGTGGGTCAGTGTCCCCTAGTCACATGTTGTGGGTCAGTGTCCCCCTAGTCACATGTGTGGGTCATGTCCCCCTAGTCACATGTGTGGGTCAGTGTCCCGCTAGTCACATGTGTGGGTCAGTGTCCCCAGTCACATTGTGTGGGACCAGTGACCCCTAGTCACAGTGTGGGTCAGTGTCCCCCTAGTACCCCCCACCCCACCCCCACATGTGTGGGTCAGTGTCCCCCTAGTCACATGTTGTGGGTCAGTGTCCCCCTAGTCACATGAGTGGTCAGTGTCCCCCAGCACATTGTGGTCAGTGTCCCCCTAGTCACATGTGTGGGTCAGTGTCCCCCTAGTCACATGTGTGGGTCAGTGTCCCCCTAGTCACATGTGTGGTTCAGTGTCCCCCTAGTCACATGTGTGGGTCAATTGTCCCCTAGTCACATGTTGGGTCAGTGTCCCCCTAGTCCACATGTGTGGGTCAGTGTCCCACTAGTCACATGTGTGGGTCAGTGTCCCCCTATCACAAGTGTGGGTCAGGTCCCCCTAGTCACCCATGTGTGGGTCAGGTGTCCCCCTAGTCACATGTGGGGTCATGTCCCCCAAGTCACATGCGTGGGTCATTTCCCCCTAGTCACATGTGTGGTTCAGTGTCCCCCTAGTCACATGTTGTGGGTCATGTCCGCCTAGTCACATGTTGGGTCCAAGTGTCCCCCTGGTCACATGTGTGGGTCAGTGTCCCCCTAGTCCACATGTGTGGGTCAGTGTCCCCCTAGTCACATGTGTGGGTCAGTGTCCCCCTATCACATGTGTGGGTCAGTGTCTCCCCTAGTCCAACATGTGTGGGTCATGTCCCCCTAGTCACATGTGTGGGTCCAGTGGTCCCCCTAGTCACATGTGTGGTCAGTTCCCCCCTAAGTCACATGAGCGGGACATGTTTCCCCTAGTCACAAGTGTGGGTCAGATGTTCCCCCTAGTCACATGAGTGGGACAGTGTCCCCCTAGACACAGTGTGGGTCAGTGTCCCCCTACTCACAATGTGTGGGTCATTTCCCCCTAGTCACAAGGTGGTCAGTGACCCCCTAGTCACATGTGTGGGTCAGTGTCCCCCCTAGTCACCATGTGTGGGGGTCAGTGACCCCCTAGTCACATGTGTGGGTCAGTGTCCCCCTAGTCAAATTGTGGGTCAGTGTCCCCCTAGTCACATGTGTGGGATCAGTGTCCCCCTAGTCACATTTTGGGTCAGTGTCCCCCCTGTCACATGTGTGGGTCAGTAGTCCCACTATCACAGTGTGTGGGTCAGTGTCCCCCTAGTCACATGTGTCGGTCAGTGTCCCCTAGTCACATGTGTGGGGTCATGTCCCCTATCACATGTTTGGCCAGTGTCCCCTAGTCAACATGTGTGGGTCAGTTGTCCCCTAGTCACATGTGTGGGCCAGTGTCCCCCTAGTCACATGTGTGGTCAGTTGTGCCCCCAGTCACATGTGTGGGTCAGTGTCCCCCTAGTCACATGTGTGGGTCAGTGTCCCCCTATTCCACAAGTGTGGGGTCATGTCCCCCTAGTCACATGTGTGGTCAGTGTCCCCCTAGTCACAATGTGTGGGTCAGTGGTCCCCCTAGTCTACATTGGGTGGTCAGTGTCCCCCTAGTCACATGTGTGGGTCATGTCCCGCGAGTCACATGTGTGGGTCAGTGTCCCCCTAGTCACATGTGTGGGTCAGCACGTCCCCAGTCACATGTGTGGGTCAGTGTCCCCCTAGTCACATGTGTGGGTCATGTCCCTCCTAGTCACATGTGTGTGGTCCAGTGTCCCCCTAGTCACATGTGTGTGTCAGTGTCCCCCTAGTCACATGTGTGGGTCCAGTTTCCACCAGTCCCACATGTGTGGGTCCAGTGTCCCCCTATCCACATGTGTGGTTCAGTGTCCCCCTAGTCCCATGTGTGGGTCAGTGTCCCCCTAGTCCACATGTGTGGGTCAGTGTCCCCCTAGTCACATGGTGGGGTCCAGTGTCCCCCTAGTCACATGTGTGGGTCAGTTTCCCCCTGGTCCCCACATGTGTGGGTCAGCGTCCCCTAGTCACAGTGTGTGTCAGTCCCCCTAGTCACATGTGTGTGTCAGTGTCCTCCTAGTCACATTGTGGGTCAGTGTCCCCCTTTCACATGTGTTGGGGGGGGTCAGTTTCCCCCTAGTCACATGTGTGTGTCCAGTGTCCCCCCTAGTCGAACATTGGTGGGTCAGTGCCCCCTAGTCACAGTGTGGGTCAGTGTCCCCCTAGTCACATGTGTGGGTCAGTGTCCCCTAGTCCATGTGTGGGTCAGTGTCCCCCTAGTCACATGTTTGGGTCTCAGTGTCCCCCTAGTCACATGTGGTGGGGGTGTGAGGTACACCGTCCCCCCTAGTCACACCAGTGACTAGGGGGACACTGACCCACTCATTCTTCCTCCCCGCCTCCCCCCTCACCCCCTTCTCAGACTGATAGGGGGTGTGGTAGGGCGGGGAGAAGAAAGGAAAAAGGAGGAGCGGCGGCCCGAGGGTTGAGTGTAGAAGGGGAGGAAGACAGCAAGAGTTTAACACAATGTGAGAATCAATGTGCATGCCACCAGGATGCATGACTGGCCAAGCGGAATATGAGGGTGCTGTTCCTCCAATTTTCGGTGTTGCTCACTCTGCCATGGAGAGGCCCCGGACAGAGAGGTCAATACGGGATTGGGAGGGGAAGTTGAGGTTCTGAGGCCACAGGGAGTCGGTTGTTAGTGCCAGACCGAGGCGGAGGTGTTCGGCGAAACGAACCCAAGCCTACGCTTGGTCCTCACCGATATAGATCAGCTGACATCTAGAGTCAGCGGATGCAATAGATGAGGTTGGAGGAGGTGCAGGTGAACCACTTCACACCTGGAACAACTGCATGGGTCCTTGAATGGAGTCGAGGGGGGAGGTAAAGCGACAAGTGTAGCATCTCCTTTGTGGTTGCAGGCAAAGTGCCCGGGGATGGGGTGAGCGGGATGGAAGGGAAAAATTGACAAGGAAGTTTTGGAGGAGCTGGGCATTGTGGAAGGCAGACGGGAAGATAGGAAGATTAGGCAAGTGGTGGTGGTCCACGTTGGAGGTGGCGAAACTGACGGAGGACTATTTGTTTGTATGTGATGGCTATGGGGTGAAAGATAAGTACCAGGGAGACTCTGCCCTTGTTGCGAGTGGGGGGATGGGAGAGAGAGCAGTGTTACGGGGTATGGAGGAGACCCTGGTGCGAGCCTCATCTGTAATGGTGGAGGGAACCCTTGTTCGCCCTGAAGAATTAGACATTTGCGATGCTCTGGTGTGGAACACCTCATCTTGGGAGCAATGCAGCGTAGATGAAAGGAATTGGGAATAGGGATGGAGTCCGTTACATGAAGCAGGCGGGAGGAAGAGTAGTTATATCAGCCGTGGAGTCAGTGGGTATATAGTGGATGTCGGTCAGAAGTACATCACCTGCGATTGAGATAATGAGGTCAAGGAATGGTAGAGAAAGTGTTGCAATGGTCCAGACGTATATGATTGTTGGATGGCAGTTAGTAGTGAAGTCGGATGAAGTCAGTGAGTTGTTGTGTGGGTGCATGAGGTGGCACCAAAGCAGTCGTCGATGTAGCGGAGGTAGAGGTCGGGGATGGTGACCTGGTGACGCCTCGTAGCAAGGAATCTTTCGACGTACCCGACAAATAGGCAGGCGAACTGGGGCCAATTGTGTGCCCATAGCTACGCCTTTATTTGGATTAATTGGGAGACTTCAAATGATAAGTTATGAGGGTAAAGACCAACTCCGCTACAGTGGAAGAAAGAGTATCAAGAGGACGGGTATAGGTTGCTCCTCTGGTCGAGAAAGAAACCGGAGAGCATTGAGGCCATCCTGGTGGGGGATGGAGGTGTAGAGTGACTGGATGTCCATGATGAGATGAGAGGATGGGGCCTAAATAAAGGAATGCACGGAGACGACGGAGAGTGACTGAGGTTTTCTTGAACGATAGGTAGTGAGGGAATTAACAAGGGGAAAGGATGGAATCCAAGGTATTGGGTTCGGTGGGCACTAAACAGAGACATTGGGTCTACCGGACAGTCAGGTTTGTGGATTTTGGAGGAGAAGGTAAAATCGGGCCTTGCGGCGGTTGGGAAAGATGAAGGTTGGAGGCTCGGGGGGCAGGGAGCCAGAGTTGATGAAGTCGGTGATGGTGCTAGAGATAGTGGCCTGGAGCTCGTCAGTGGGTCATGGTCTAAGGTTAAGTAGGAGGAGGTGTCCCGAAAGCTGGGCGCGAGGCCTCAGCTTTTGTAGAGATGGACGCCCCAGACTACCACGGCACCTCCCTTGAGCCGCATGGAAGGCAGGTGAGTGAACAAGGGTTCATGGGTTAGGGTTCAGGGGTTAGGCATAAGGGGTTCAGTATTGATGTGGACAAGAGAACTGGCTGCAAACGAGGGAAGCAAAGATAGAAGTATAATGGGACCTGTTTCAACAATGACATGCAGTGACTAGTGAGGTACCGGCAGGGCCTAGTGCTGGACCCCACTAATTTGACAATATATATTAATGTCTGGATGAGTAATTGAAGGCAATATCACCAAGTTTTGCGGATTGAACACTAAGCTCGGGGGCAGTGTTAGCTGTGAGAGGATGCTAGGAGACCTGCAATGTGACTTGGATAGGCTGGGTGGAGCGGCAATGTTTGGCAGATGCAGTATAATGTGGATAAATTGTGAGGTTATCCGACTTTGGTGCAAAAACAGGAAAGCAGACGTGTATTTAAATGGTGCCGATTAGTGAAAGGGGAGATGCACGAGACCCTGGGTCTCATGGTACACCATTATTGAAAGTAGGCATACAGGTGCAGCAGGCCGTGAGAAATCTAATGGATGTTAGCATTCAAAGCAAAAGTATTTGAGTATAGGATCAGGGTGGTTCAACTTCAGTGTACAGGGTCTTGGTGAGGCCACACCTTGGAGTATTGCCATACAGATCTGGTCAACTCAAATCTAGGAAGTACATTATTGCCATAGAGGTGAGTAAGAGAAGTTTTCCCAGACTGATACTGGGATGTCAGACTGTCTTATGAAGAAAGCCTGGATAGACTCGGTTATAAATCTCGTAGAATTTAGTGAGATTGAGAGGGATCTTAAGAAAACTTACAAAATTCTTAAGGGGTTGGACAGGCAAGATGCAGGAAGATTGTTTCCCCGATGTTGGGGAAGTCCAGGAGAAGGGATCACAGCTTAAGGATAAGGGGGAAATCCTTTAAGACTGAGATGAGAAATACTTTTTTCACACAGAGAGTGGTGGGTCTCTGGAACTCTCTGCCATAGAGGGTAGTTGAGGCCAGTTCATTGGCTATATTTAAAAGGGAGTTAGATGTGGCCCTTGTGATCAAGATCCTGCTGTCATTTTTGATAACCATCTTCACTGCCTATAAAGCTGCTTACTTTATTATCATCTGTAAATTTACTAATCATGCCTTGTACATTACTGTCTAATGTACAGAAGCATGATTAGTAAGTTTGCAGAGGATGCATCTCCTGTGGCTGCAGTGGAAAATAACTGGGAATGTGGTCATTATTTTTTGACGGGAAAGATGAGTGAAACAAAGATTTGCAGAGGACAGTCTGTTGCAGAAAGGCGTGGGGATGGGAATTTGCAAAAGCTGGTGGAATGAAAACAAAAGGACTAGTACAAGGGGAGCTTTATGCTTATTCCGTCTGTGGCCGGGGGTTAGAAGGTGGAGTGAAAGTGAATTGCAGACTATATATGGAGGAAGTATAGGAACAGGTTATTACATCTCTTATGGTTTGCAGTGAAAAGTACCTGAGAGGGAATGTTTTGGATTGGAAGGGATTAGGAGACCAAAGGGAGTGTGAGGGAGCAGTCCTCTGGGATAAGAGGAATGGGAAGAGGTGACTGGTAGTGGTGATTATGGCTGAAATGCAGAATGTGGAGGCAGGTGGGTATGAAAGGTAAGGAGCAGGAAAACTCGTTCCTTGTTCCATTTTGTGGAGAGGAGGAATAGAGAAGAACTACAGGATCGGGAGACAGGAAAAGGATCAATATATTACGTACGAGGAGCAGGGAAAGTGGATGTCCTCGATGAAAGCCTCAACTTGAGAGGCAGAATGTAACAGAGATGTTGAAATCGAGCGTAGGTGGATGGCATCGTGCTAGAGGGAGGGTGGGACGATGATAGTCAATGGGAATCATTGTGTGTGTACAGAAGTTGATGACTGTCAATATCTGACCCATGTAATGGAGGCAGTGAG
Source organism: Okamejei kenojei (assembly GCA_035221665.1). Taxonomy (NCBI): domain Eukaryota; kingdom Metazoa; phylum Chordata; class Chondrichthyes; order Rajiformes; family Rajidae; genus Okamejei; species Okamejei kenojei. Next base: position 106,403 of record JAVHYY010001046.1, on the reverse strand, counting down.
ATCAAGAAAGAGAGAGCGATGTCAGAGCTTTTTCCAAGTGAATGATGAGGACAGGATTGGAAAGTTACTGTAAAGTTAATGAAATCAGCAAGTAGTTTTGGGTGCAAGGGAAGGCAGCCCTGGTCGCAGTGGACAAAAGATTGGAGCAGTAGTGTATTTTTGGAATAAGGACTGTTTGATTTAAAACCAATGAAAATAAATGCATATGCTGGGGCTAAGGTGCTGCCCATGGTTACACTTTAACTTGGAAGAAGGAAAAGAGTCCAAAGGATAGATGATGAGAGTGAGGACAAGTTCTACCAGTGGGGGGAGAGTGTTATCCGGGGCGAAATGAATGGGTCTCTGGAGGAGTGAAGCGATGGCTCCAAGACGATCCCTAGAGGGGAATAGAATTATAAAGGGACTGAAGGTCTATGTGAAGGGAGGGAAAAGGGGGCCTAGGGAAGTGCAAGTTATTGATGATGTGGAAGTTGCAAGAGGTATTTCAGATGTAGGCCCCTAAGGAGGGGGCAGAGGAGTGGGGGATTTTTGGAAAGGAGATAGAATGATACTATAGAAATATAGAATAGCAAGGAACTACAAGGTTGGAATCTGTGCAGGGGAGATGCCCAGACAATGACCACACAAAATCACCTCCACCACCCAGGTAGTATATCCTGCGACCGCAGGTGTTGCAATACTATCCCCCTCACTCCACGTGCATCCAGGACCCCATGATGCCCTTCCAGTTGAGATTATATTATAATCCAGATCCAGAATTATATTATAATCTTTATAATATAAGATTATAAGGGTTGACACGCCTAGAGGCAGAAAACAGTTCCCATGTTGTCCCCACCCAGGGCCACAGTTTAAAAGAATAATGGGTAAGCCATTTAGAACGTGTGATGATGACACTTTTTTCACACATAGAGTTTGTGATCTGTGGAATTATCTGCCGCAGAGCGGGGATGGAGGCCGCTTCTTCTCTGGATACTTTCAATAGGGAGCTAGATACGGCTCTTAAAGAAGCGGAAGTCAGGGATATGGGGAGAAGGCTGGAACGGGTACTGATTGGGGATGATCAGCAATGATCACATTGAATGGCGGTGCTGGGTCATAGACATAGACATAGAAAATAGGTGCAGGAGGAGGCCATTCGGCCCTTCGAGCCAGCACCGCCATTCATTCTGATCAAGGCTGATCGTCCCCAATCAATAACCTGCTTTCTCCCCATATTAGCAATGTTACAAAATTTTGAGATTTAAAAAATCAAGTCTGCAATTTATCCCATCAGATAAAGCATAAAAAGAAGTTTAATTTGACACCTAATTCACTTTCATATCTTCAGTATTAAAAAGGTTAAGGCCATTTTCACTCGGAAATTAGCATCTTGTTCCCCATTGCTTTTCCATTGACTTAACTCAAAAGCTGTGATCGAGCGCCGTCAAAAGCCCATAACTGTCTTAAAAATTAAGAGAGTTGAATGAAAGTTTGTTATTATAGATTGAAGCATTCTGAAACAAATATGACCCAATCTTACTTGGATGACCTGAAATTAAAGCATATAATTAGTTACTTAATTGTAGCTAATTACAAAATTAGAGAATACAGAACTAGAGAGCCAGAGATTTTAGATGAATGTTTGAATAAACACCCCAACACAGTCAAATTAATATCTTACATTTATAATACTCTTTTAGATAGTGAGATTCCGTCGAAGGAATTATATAGACAAGCATGTGAAAATATATTAGTTCAACCCATAACAAAAGATATTTGGGATGAAAGTCGATAACATATACATCAATGTTCGTTAAACGCCAGACATTCTTTAATATAATTTAAAGTACTACATAGGTTGCATTATTCTAAAACAACATTAAATAGAATCTGTCCTAATATCTCTCCTATCTGTGACAAATGTCAATACTCTGAGGCTAATTTAACCCATACCTTTGTAAGTTGCATAAAAATTAAACATTTCTGAATGGATATTTTTTAAATTATTTCCGTAGTGGTTAATACTCAACTGGAGCCCAATCCTAAATTAATAATATTGGGCATATCAGAACAATACCTAAAACTTACAATAAACCAAATACATTTCCTTGATTACAGTATAATAACTGGGAAAAAATTAATATAAACATTTTGGAAAAACCCAGCAACCCCCACAATCAAAATGTGGATTATGGAGATTTTGGAGACGTTAAGTCTGGAAAAAATTAGATTTGTCTTAATTGACAAACCAGAATTATTCACGAGAATATTGCCTCCGTTCATAGATTATTTGAAGGGGTAGAATGGGCCGGCGCGGAAGCCTGACTGACACTTGAACCCAGGACTAGATGAATAGTTACGTTCTCTGACCTACGGACCTTTCTCCTAAATTGTATTATGGATAGTTTATTCTATTTTTCTAATTTTCATTTTTAATCTCTCTTTATTTTTTCTATCTATATTAAAAAGAATAATAAATTAGAGTCAATGTAATATGTAACCGATAAATGAGGACCCCAGCTACACTGGTAGCGGGGTCCCTGGAAACCTGGATATTTAATATGTAACCGTTTAACAAAGTTCGTAGTGGTTTGGACTATGATATGTACATGCCTCTAATAAAAATTTAACTATAAAACAAAATTGACTGTTGTGACGGAAATAGTAATACACACCCAGACTTCTTTGAAAATTCAAAAATGTGATATTCTTAAGATCAGAACTTTAATATTATTGTATTATATGCTGTAAGTCTGTTAAAGATAGGTAAATAATTTACAATTTCTAGCAAAAGACCAAGTCTTTATAGACTGTTAGCTGGTACTTTGGTATATCAAAATCTGTAGCATCATCATACTCCTCAGGTTGCAACCAATAAGCAACTCCGTACACTTTGTTTTTCCTCAACTTTTCAATGTTGGCATTGCAAACTACAAGTTTTTACTCTTCAAACCACACAAGACATGCCTTCTGCCCACTACTTTCCCATTAATGTCCTGTAGATCATCACATTTGGAGTAGTCCAAATTCGGATAATCTCTGCGAATGATGTTTAAATCAGTCTCTTTCAATTTTTTTCCTAGTTTTTTCCTCTCTTTCGTTTCCCGAGCATGCTCCTTGCCTTTCTGCCGCTTGATGATTTCTGCTCTCATTTCCTTCTGTTTTTTCTTCCGTCTGTTCCTCTGCACTCTCCCCCATGTCACTGCCTCACAGAGCACCTCCTCCCTACCATGCTCCTGAGATTATCAAGGTAATTCTTGCAGGCCCGCATCCTACATGACAAATAACACATGGTGGCATTGGGATATTGCTGTTTCGATGAACTAAACATCCCCATTATCTCCTCCGCATCAATGTTATGTGATCTTGCTGATGCAGTCTCCTCCTTCAGTTTCTCAGTTACATCAAGTTCAAAGTATTTACTATACTGCCTCTCCAACACAGTGATGACAGCTCCTCATCTTTGAACTGAACAGTGGATGTACTGGTAGCTCCCGAAGTTTTGCCAATGTGGCGTCAAGATGTACCTCCTCACCGAAGAAATCTTCCCTTGCCAATATCAAGTTCTCTGGATTTTCTGTGGCGTCCTTTAGAGCAGCAATCACCCCTTTAACCACTTTGATGCCATCAACATGGTTGATCTGATTCTGACTTGAAGTGTAGAAGCGCTTCATCCAAGGCCCAGTCAGATATTTGCCAAGTAAGCCTAATGTCTGAAGTTCTACTTTTGCTTCAGGCTGGATGAAGTCATGGAGGAGGCGCTTTTCAACCCCCCACAGGATGTTCCGCTATTCAGCAGTGCAACAAAGTCATCATAATGTTCTATGAGCTTGCCACGAATATGAAACAGTATGTGCAATCTGTTGCCACGGTACCGTGGGCGGACACCTCGGGGGATGTTCCTGTCATCCAAAAATACGACAAATCCTTTTGGGTTCCCTTTTCCGTTTTTGTACGGAAGTTTGCTCATCTGCAGTATGGCATTTACTGCTAGACAGTCTTTCCCATACAAGAATTGTCCTCCGGATTGTTTCTGCATTTTGAGGGCTGAGCGAACTGATGTAGCAATGGAGTCAAGCGGATGCAAGTGGCAGTAGAGCTCGTTCAAAGATTTACCCCACTCACTACTCACAGTCCTAATAGCAGCATGATTAGCTGCACACCTGTCACTCATTGTGTTTAAAATGTTGTCGATTATCTTTTGTCTGGTATCTTGAAAATTTGCTTGCCCATTGAAATAACTAAGTTTTACAAAAAATGTCAACTGTTTTGCAAATATGTTGTGCATAGTCCTCAGCAGTCCCACCAGCCAATTCATCGACTGCTGCAGAGAGACATTAGTGTGTGGTGGTGAAGTACACATTACACTGTTAATGTGGGTCTCTTCCTGGGTGGTTGCATCAAAACCCACAGTCAAACACTTTGTTGCTAGGATCATCTCTGCTGTCTGCAACTCAGCAATAGCTCCCAATTCTCGGGCCATAACTTCAACTGCACTGCATTGAGGAGCATGATCCAGATCAAGTCCACTCCGCTTGTAGAACTGGCTTATCAGGATTGGAATGTTTGCTGTGGGAGTTTTGTTTACGATGCAGTCAAACACATGCATCCTTGTTGTTGAGGTGTAGGTTTTCTGGCCCACCTTTGACTTGACAACACTGGCAGCCGGCAGAGTTTTGATTGTTTCTTTGAGGACAAGATTGTCAAATTCGAGGCGTCTCACATCCTCTTCCCTGTCCTTGAAATTTTCATGAACTTTTCTGTACTGGTGATTTGAAACAGTTTTTCTCTTTTTCTTACTGCCACGAAACATCAGCAATTGTCTGCGTGCTTTTTTAAGTCTGAGAAGCTCAGCTTTGGTTTCACAGCAATCTCTTGTGCAAAAGTATTCCCACGAAATTTGGTTTTGAGTTCCTGAATCTTTCTGTCCTTTAAATCTATTTGGTTTTGCTTTCTCTTTAAGGCTTGATTAACTACACGTTTGGGAGTTTTCAACCGTGCCCTAAGTTCATTGATTTTTATTGTAAAAGCAGCCCTGGATTCGGACAGAAAGTTTTAGTCCTTTTCTTCAATTTCTGTTTCCTTTGGTGAGCGACTTAGAAATTCTCTGCTACATCTTGTTGAAACACGAGATGTCGATGGCATTGGTTCATGTGAGGCAGCAGGTGTCGTTGGCATTGCTAGATTCGGTGGAGGAGGCAGACTATGACTGTCATCGCCCATGTCCTCAGTGTCTTGAAATATGGGCACTTGGCTTTCAGCTGATGTCAAGGATTCAGGATCTTGAGCACCAGGCAGTGGAATGTCATCTAAATAAATGTGTTGACTGCCTTCTGGAAGTTTAAATGTTTCATCACAAATTTTCATAAATGTTCCAAGTTCATTGGGATTGGTGAGTTTTTTAAACTTAAGGAAAGTCCGGTTAACGAGAGCCTTCACTCTTAACTTAACAGCACCAAATGAATAGCCTTCTGCATCCGACAAAGAGAAATGTGAACTCAGCGATTTCTCTGTTTCAGTCAGACTTTTTCCAAACGAGGCGAACAAGTACAAGATGTGTCCATTTTTAAGATCCCTCTTAGACTCGGGCATGACAGAGAAATTCACTTCAAGTTGAACTCTAGCTATGCCTGTCTGGGCTTTTGGATTGACAATTTTGCATTTCTTCCTCGGAGACATCTGTTTATAATGTAAATTTAAAAAAAACACTGAACAGCATTAACAGAAACAAGTTATTATTTGCAGTTTCAGAAAAAAAAAATGTAGAAATGATGAAGTGTCCAAATAACATTCACACAAGAATTCACAATTTTATACGATTTTTAAATCTCATTGTCATGAATTTATAGGCCAAATGGAAGAAATTTAGTGTTTAATTCCTGTAAATTAATAGGCATTTAAACCACCTTGTGAGTGAGATTTTGTGTAACGCGATCATTTGGAACCTTGCGGTTGCAGTGGATTTGAACCCCATCTCGGCAGGAAAAACACTGCCGGTTCGTATGGGGCCATAATCACATTTTCCCCAATGAAATTTGGATTAAAGTAATCCTAAAAAGCAAGTTTATATGTAAAAGACACGGCTTACCTTATGTTTTGTACCCTACGTGAGATCCGACCCGTTGTCGGCGTTGATGGTGTTAGAAGTAGATTTTTATTTTACTCCAGTGATTAAATTGTCCAGCGTTTTTTTCTTAAACTTCCGAGAACGGCAGTCGGAACAATTTCTCTCCAGCAGCTTAGCAGCCTGAGAAAGTTCGACCCCGACAGGCAGGAGAAAATGGCATTTTAATTCCGCCCCCCCTCAAAGCCGCCAAAGTCGTGCACACGGCCAGTGGCAGATCTGCAGCGCCGCTGAAGGTAAATATTGTAACATACCTACCCATATCCCTTGATTCCACTAGCCCCTAGAGCTCTATCTAACTCTCTCTTAAATCCATCCCGTGACTTGGCCTCCACTGCCCTCTGTGGCAGGGAATTCCACAAATTCACAACTCTCTGGGTGAAAAAGTGTTTTCTCACCTCAGTCTTAAATGGCTTCCCCTTTATTCTAAGATTGTGGCCCCTAGTTCTGGAGTCGCCCAACATTGGGAACATTTTTCCAATTGTCTATTGAGGCTCATACACACGTCCTCCAACACCATCCATCATACCCAGCCTCCCGATGCAGTCTCCTACCATCGGCAACATCAAGTGCAGATCAGACGACTGATCCGCCAAATACTTGCGCTCAGTCGACCAAGGCCCGTCAGATGCCCTGGCTGCTAGGCTCTTTGAACCCCCTCTTCTGTGACTGACCCTCCAATCCTAGGCCACCTCCATCAATAAGAGTGAGATCACACTCAAAAGTGGAAGAACACCTTATATTCCACTTGGGTATTTTACAACCCAGCATGAACACTGAATCCTCCCATTTAGCTAAATGTGGATGCACACATTTCAGAATGAAAGTAACACAGTTTAAGATTAAGGGACAGAATACCTGCAAATGATTGAACTGATCACTTCCAGAATAAGATAACAGTTACCCAGGTATCATTGTTTACTCTCGCGCTTGCCAGCAATGTTGGCGTGTGCTGGCAAGCATTCTGATTGATATGTTCTGCAAACAAGGATAAATGAGAAATATACCAAGTTAAAAGTAGAAGAATAACATTTTCTGATCGGTACCAAATGTACAAACTAATTATACAAATCAAAATTCTTCAGAAAACAAGCCATTGAGTTTTTCCAGTCAACTTACATCTTAGTGCAGGATCACAGTCCCAAAAGTACAAACTAATTATACAGATCTATTGTTACAAGTTTTATTTGGGATTACAAGACACATAGAATAAGTAAAAAACATTTATGTAAATCCAAGATGAATGGAGGATTACTCTTACCAAATATTTTATTTTATTTTTGGGCAGTTAATATTAAAAATATGACCTTCTGGTTGGAAGATATGGACCAACAACCAGACTGGTTAAAGTTGGAAAAGGAAGAATATTTACCTTTTGAAATTGGCTCGATCTTGTTAACCCCTATAAAATTGAATAAAAAAACATAGTGAAAATCCGATAATATATAGTGGTATACGAACTTGGAAACAATTAAAAATGACTTTAAAATAGTAAGATTAAACGAGAACTTACAAGTTCGAAGTTTTATCATTATTTTATGAGGAGTAACGATGAGGGATTACGTGAAGAAGCCCCGCCTGGCGCTAGAACGGCATACTTCAAAGCAGCGGCATGAAAAACACAGAACACAATAGCCGGAGTAAGATAGTAAGGCTCGTCATAGATTTAGAACTACCAGATGATCATTTATTTTATGAGGGTGGGGAGTGGAGGGCACGTAATCCCTCATCGTTACTCCTCATAAAATAACGATCAAACTTCGAACTGGTAAGTTCTCGTTTAATCTTACTATTTTACTTTGGAGTCACGTGAGTGACTACGTGAAGATTTTGAAGCTTCTGTGTTTTCCATGTCGTAGAATTCTTCCATACGACAGTCCGGCTAGGTCAACACATACATGAGTAAAAAACCTTTTACCAGACCAGTTTTAGTTCTTTCCATAAATCTTTTAATGATAAAAGAACATATAATAACCCCCTTTTTATATCTGGGAAACCATTACAAAGTGATAAAAGATATAAGTGCTAACATAATCGATAATATAAATCGATAGTGAAACAAAGCAGGTGATTATAGTGAACCCAACACCGCGTGTCCAAAACCTGTCATTGTGTGAACAGGTTTATTGTAGAACTTTGAAAAGTGTTCGAGTGGTACGTCCTGTAACATTGCCGCAGCCGTAGCTGCTGCCCTGGTGGAGTGAGATTTGAACACATCAGTGTCTACACCTGCTAAAAGTAACACCTGTTTTAACCACCTTGAAATTGTTTGCACTGAAGCTTTTGTGTGTGGTTTCTTATGCGTAATCATTAATGTTTTTTCATCACCTCGAAGAGTTTTGGTAACTTTTATATATTCATTCAAATGTTTAACTACACACAATGCTGGATCAATAGGGTAAGCTTGAAACATTACCTTTACTCCAGTTCTCCCTGGTCTGCTTTGTTTGATCAGATCGTAAACATAGAACACAATGTTATCTGCAGTCACATGCATACAGTCTAAACGTAGCATTTGTAATGTTTGCACCCTTTGAGCTGATACCAATGCCATTAACATTACTAATTTAAATGTTAACTTTTCCAATGATAAAACTTCGATTGGATTCCATTGCTTAAGTAAAGTAAGTACAATGCTGACATCCCAAATTTCTGTATATCTTGGTTTGGGTGTTTTTTTGTTAAAGATTCCTTTCATATATCTAGATATTAATGGATGTGATCCAATTGATTTCTGGTCAGAGATTTGACCTAAATAAGATGATAAGGCACTACGTGCACTATTAATAGCACTATAACTTAAGTGCTGTTCAAAATGCAACTCAGCAAGGAACTCCAATATGTTTGCAATGTTCACAGTATGATAGGATATATTTGATTGTCTACAAAAAATTTCCCATTTCTTTATATGTGTCATATATTGTCTCTGAGTGCTATCTCGCCATGATGCGACTATAATATCCATAGTTCTATCCAACAATCCAAGCTCTTGTAGTGGTCTGGTCAAAACCTGCAGATTAACAAATTCATATAAGCATGTAATGGATGAATTTCTTTGGTTATTGGCTTTATCAATAAATCACTGCTGCTAGGAATTGACATATATGGTTCTTTAATCATGTTTAACATCAATGGGAACCATGGTTGTGTCGGCCAATTTGGAATCACCAATAATCCTGTGGCAGAATCTTGTTCTATTTTCTTCAGACATTGCTGAACCCAGAGCAAATGGCGGAAAAAACATAAAAGAACATATTTCCCCCAATGTAGTGGAAAAGCATCTACTGCTACTGCATCTGGATCTGGTTCCCAAGACACATATTTAGGCAATTGATGATTTAATCTTGATGCAAACAGATCAATGTCTGGTAACCCATATTGAATCACAATTTTACTGAAAATTACTGGGTTCAACATCCATTCTGTGTTGTCTTTAAACACCCTTGATCTATTGTCTGCCACCACATTGTCTTTACCTGGGATATAATTTGCCGAAATCCAAATTTGGTGCTTAATACGCCACTGCCATATCTGATTGACCAGACAATCACATGATACCGATCTGACTCCCCCCATTAATATATGCAACAGCTGTTTTATTGTCTAATTGTATCAGTACATGCAGATTCTTTTTGTAGAACAATAGGCTTTTAACCCATAAAACGCCCCCAATAATTCTAAATAGTAATACCATATGTTTGGAGAAACATTTCCTCTTGGACAGTCCATCTGCCCCCACAGCTGGTAAATGAATCTGTAGCCCCCCATCCGAGAGCACTTGCATCTGTTTGTAAAAATACTTCAGGCTGCTGTATTGAAATGTTTTTAGCAGCTTGTGGGACATTTTCAATCCACCATTGCAATTCCAATAAAGCTTCTTTTGTTAATTGCATAGGCCTATCAAAATGGCCTGCTCTCTTTTTAGAGCTCTTATTTTGTCCCTTTGAAGGTTTTGGTAATGTAATGGACCAAATTCTACTGCAGGAAATGCTGCTACTAATTTACCAATAACCTTTGCTATTTCCCGGATGGAGGGATAAGGTTTGTGAATAAGACCCCTAAAGGTCATTAAAATATCATCAATCTTATCTGTTGGCAAAGTTACTAACATAGTAACTGAGTTAATCACAAACCCCAAATAGTTAATTGACTGTGCTGGCTGCAGCTGGGACTTAATTGGATGAATCAAGAACCCTAACTTCTCAAATAAAGTTTTAGTTGCTGAAACTGATTTTTCAGCTGATTCCTGATTACAATTGATGATTAAAATGTCATCCAGATAAGCCATAATGATGTGTTTTTGTGCTCTTAATTGTGCTAAAGCTGGTTTCAACAGTTTTGTAAAGAGCCTGGCAGCTGAACTTAACCCATTTGGTAAAGCTTTAAATTGCCACAGCTGTCCCAGCCAATTAAATTTTAAATACCTTCGAAAGAACTGGTATATCGGTACTGAATAGTACGCATCCTTTAAATCAATTGTAGCCATATAACAACCTGCTGATATCAAATGTCTTGTAGTATTGAATGTTTCCATCTTAAAATGTTTATACTCGACAAATGTATTAAAGTTTGTAAGATCCAGAATAATTCTGCAACCACCATCTTTTTTACTTCTTGGAAATATATCTGACACAAATTGATGTTCATGTTCAACACTTTTTTCAATAACACCTTTTTTAAACAATTTGTCAATTTCCACATTAATTTCTGCCTCTTCAATTGCAGAAAACATGAAACCATAAACAGGTTTATTTTGTACCGGAGAGTTAACACCTTTAAATGTTATAGTAGCTCCTGAAACTGTTTGTAAAACAAACCGATCGGATGTGATGGCAAGCCATTCATCATAAAACATTTGTAATCTCCCTCCAACTGGAGATTTGTCCACAGTTTCTTTAAGAATTGAATATTTTTTTTGTACCTCTCCATATGAACGTGGTGGTCTCCTTCTTCCCGTATACGGGTGAACATTAGGCTGTGTCGGATGGTAACATTTTCTTATCATATTCCTGCCTCTGTTTACAAAATCAAATCCCCTTCTTGACGAAAAATACCTTTTTTGTCCAAAAACGAAAGGTCTCATGTGGCTAATAGATTTAGCCTCTTCATCCATTTCTCTTATTTGTTTAGGCAGGTTTTCTCCAAATAGATAACCAGGAGCTTGAACACCACTTGATCGACACAGACCTGCAAACCTTGGATGAAATATGGGCCGAATCGCAATTTTCCTCATACAATTAATAGAAACATAGAAACATAGAAATTAGGTGCAGGAGTAGGCCATTCAGCCCTTCGAGCCTGCACCGCCATTCAATATGATCATGGCTGATCATCCAACTCAGTATCCCGTACCTGCCTTCTCTCCATACCCTCTGATCCCCTTAGCCACAAGGGCCACATCCAACTCACTCTTAAATATAGCCAATGAACTGGCCTCAACTACCCTCTGTGGCAGAGAGTTCCAGAGACTCACCACTCTCTGTGTGAAGAAAGTCTTTCTCATCTCGGTCTTAAAGGATTTCCCCCTTATCCTTAAGCTGTGACCCCTTGTCCTGGACTTCCCCAACATCGGGAACAATCTTCCTGCATCTAGCCTGTCCAACCCCTTAAGAATTTTGTAAGTTTCTATAAGATCCCCTCTTAATCTCCTAAATTCCAGAGAGTATAAACCGAGTCTATCCAGTCTTTCTTCATAAGACAGTCCTGACATCCCAGGAATCAGTCTGGTGAACCTTCTCTGCACTCCCTCTATGGCAATAATGTCCTTCCTCAGATTTGGAGACCAAAACTGCACGCAATACTCCAGGTGTGGTCTCACCAAGACCCTGTACAACTGAAGTAGAACCTCCCTGCTCCTGTACTCAAATCCTTTTGCTATGAAAGCTAACATACCATTCGCTTTTTTCACTGCCTGCTGCACCTGCATGCCTACTTTCAATGACTGGTGTACCATGACACCCAGGTCTCGCTGCATCTCCCCTTTTCCCAATCGGCCACCATTTAAATAATAGTCCCGCTTTCCTGTTTTTGCCACCAAAGTGGATAACCTCACATTTATCCACAATATACTGCATCTGCCAAACATTTGCCCCACTCACCCAGCCTATCCAAGTCACCCTGCAGTCTCCTAGCATCCTCCTCACAGCGAACACTGCCCCCCAGCTTAGTGTCATCCGCAAACTTGGAGATATTGCCTTCAATTCCCTCATCCAGATCATTAATATATATTGTAAATAGCTGGGGTCCCAGCACTGAGCCCTGCGGTACCCCACTAGTTACTGCCTGCCATTGTGAAAAGGACCCGTTTATTCCTACTCTTTACTTCCTGTTTGCCAGCCAGTTCTCTATCCACATCAATACTGAACCCCTAATACCGTATGCTTTAAGTTTGTATAATAATCTCTTATGTGGGACCTTGTCGAAAGCCTTCTGGAAGTCCAGATATACCACATCCACTGGTTCTCCCTTATCCACGCTACTAGTTACATCCTCGAAAAATTCCACAAGATTCGTCAGACATGATTTACCTTTTGTAAATCCATGCTGACTTTGTCCAATGATTTCACCACTTTCCAAATGTGCTGCTATCCCATCTTTAATAACTGACTCTAGCAGTTTCCCCACTACCGATGTTAGACTAACTGGTCTGTAATTCCCCGTTTTCCTCTCTCCCTCCCTTCTTAAAAAAGAGGGTTACATTTACTACCCGCCAATCCTCAGGAACTACTGCAGAATCTAAAGAGTTTTGAAAGATTATCACTAATGCATCCACTATTTCCTGAGCAACTTCCTTAAGTACTCTGGGATGCAGCCTATCTGGCCCTGGGGATTTATCGGCCTTTAATCTATTCAATTTACCCAACACCACTTCCCGACTGACCTGGATTTCACTCAATTCCTCCTTTGACCCACAGTCCCCTGCTATTTCAGGCAGATTATTTATGTCTTCCTTAGTGAAGACGGAACCAAAGTAGTTATTCAATTGGTCCGCCATATCTTTGTTCCCCATGATCAACTCACCTGTTTCTGACTGCAAGGGACCTACATTTGTTTTAACTAACCTCTTTCTCTTCACATATCTATAAAAACTTTTGCAGTCAGTTTTTATGTTCCCTGCCAGTTTTCTTTCATAATCTATTTTTCCTTTCCTAATTAAGCCCTTTGTCCTCCTCTGCTGGTCTCTGAATTTCTCCCAGTCCTCTGGTATGCTGCTTTTTCTGGCTACTTTGTACGCATCATCCTTTGCTTTGATACTATCCCTGATTTCCCTTGTTATCCACGGATGCACTACCTTCCCCGATTTATTCTTTTGCCAAACTGGGATGAACAATTTTTGTAGTTCATCCATGCAGTCTTTAAATGTCTTCCATTTTATATCCACCGTCAACCCTTTTAGAATTAATTGCCAGTCAATCTTGGCCAATTCACGTCTCATACCCTCAAAGTTACCTTTCTTTAAGTTCAGAACCATTGTTTCTGAATTAACAATGTCACTCTCCATCCTAATGAAGAACTCAACCATATTATGGTCACTCTTGCCCAAGGGGCACGTACAACAAGACGGGCTAATTACCCCTTCCTCATTACTCAAAACCCAGTCTAAAATAGCCTGCTCTCTCGTTGGTTCCTCTACATGTTGATTTAGATAACTATCCCGCATACATTCCAAAAAATCCTCTTCCTCAGCACCCCTGCCAATTTGATTAACCCAATCTATATGTAGATTGAAGTCACCCATTATAACTGTTTTGCCTTTGTCGCACGCATTTCTAATTTCCCGTTTGATACCATCCCCAACTTCTCTGCTACTGTTAGGTGGCCTGTACACAACACCCACCAGCGTTTTCTGCCCCTTATTGTTTTGTAGCTCTACCCATACCGATTCCACATCCTCCAAGCTAATGTCCTTCCTTTCCATTGCTTTAATCTCCTCTCTAACCAGCAACGCTACCCCACCTCCTTTTCCTTTCTCTCTATCCCTCCTGAATATTGAATATCCCCTGGATGTTCAGCTCCCAGCCTACGTCACCCAGGAGCCATGTCTCCGTGATCCCAACTATATCATAATCATTAATATCTATCTGCACGTTCAACTCGTCCACCTTATTACGAATACTCCTTGCATTGAGACACAAAGCCTTCAGGCTTGTCTTTACAACGCATTTACCCCTTATACAATTTTGCTGAAAAGTGCCCTTTTTGATTTTGCCCTGGTTTTGTCTGCCTGCCACTTTTACCTTTCACCTTGCTACCTAATGCTTCTACCCTCATTTACACCCTCCTGCCTCTCTGCTCTTGTACCCATCCCCCTGCCACATTAGTTTAAATCTCCCCGACAGCACTAGCAAACACTCTCCCAAGAACATTGGTTCCATTCCATTCCAGGTGCAAACCGTCCCTGTTTGTACCGGTCCCACCTCCCCCAGAACTGGTCCCAGTGCCCTAAAAATTTGAATCCCTCCCCCTTGCACCACTTTTCAAGCCACGTATTCATTTGCATTATCCTCCTATTTCTACTCTGACTGGCCCGTGGTACTGGTAGTAATCCGGAGATTACTACCTTTGAGGTCCTACTTTTAAGTTTATCTCCTAGCTCCCTAAATTCACCTTGTAGGACCTCATCCCTTTTTTTACCTATATCGTTGGTGCCAACATGCACCACGACAACTGGCTGTTCACCCTCCCCCTCCAGAATGTTCTGCAGCCGTTCAGTGACATCCCTGACCTTTGCACCAGGGAGGCAACATACCATCCTGGAGTCTCGTTTGCGGCCGCAGAAACGCCTATCTATTCCCCTGACAATTGAATCCCCTATTACTATTGCCCTTCCCCTCTTTTTTTCCCCCCTCATGTGCTGCAGAGCCACCCATGGTGCCATGAACCTGGCTGCTGCTGCATTCCCCTGATGAGCCATCTCCCTCAACAGTATCCAAAATGGTATACCTGTTTAGGAGGGAGATGACCGCAGGGGACTCCTGCACTACCTGCCTACTGCTTTGCTGGCTATTGGCCACCCGTTCCCTTCTTGTCCTCCTACCTTTTGCCTGCGGTGTGACCAACTCACTGTACGTGCTATCCACGACTTTCTCCGCATCGTGGATGCTCCAGTATGAATCCAGCCGCAGTTCCAATCGTTCAATGCGGTCTGCCAGGAGCTGCAGCTGGACACACTTCCTGCAAACGTAGTCACCAGGGACACCGACCATCTCCCTGATCTCCCACATGTTGCAGGCTGAACAAACCATGGGGCCAATCTCTACTGCCATACCTTACTCCCAAATTACTAAAAAAAACACAAAAACTTATCCCTTAAACTTTACTACTAAATACTGAATCCCTAACTCCCAGAATCCCTCACTCCCAGAAGGCAGAAATGTAAAATAGTAAACCCGGGTTGCACCCAATCAGCTGCTTCCTTGGGTCCTCTTCCACCAATCAGCGGCTTCCTCAAAAAAAAACCCACTTCTCCAAATGGAACGTTATGGATTTCGGTAAGCCTCTGGAAACACAAGCCCCGCGCTAGATTTTAAACCTACCGGTCGGGTGTCGCTCCTCCCCCTCCTTCACTTCCTCCAACGGCTCCTGTGGCCTCTGGAAACACAAGCCCCGCGCTAGATCCCCCTTTAAACCTGGAAACACAACCGTCTAGTACCGGTGTCGCTCCTCCCCCCCTCCTTCACTCCTCCCCCTCCTAGATATTCAACCTACCGGTCGGGTGTCGCTCCTCCCCCTCCTTCACTTCCTCCAACGGCTTTTGCATAGAAGGAATTGCACAATAAGCCCAAAGTATCTTTTTGGATTTTAACCATTTCCGACCCTTCCATTTGCCTTCCAAAAGCAGTAATGGCAGCTGAAATCAGTTTGAGGATTCTTTGAAATCTTATTTCTTGTCCTCTCATGCCTGGAGACATAGGCGTCCATATAGACGGATTAACCATAGGTACCTTCAATGAGGTGCAATTTTCCGGTGTTTTATATAATTCTGCTGTTTCAACCATCACATAATCTTGAAGTTGGTGAGATGCCATATAATTAATACTGGCAGCTAGGTTTTCTTCCATAGCCTCACCACTTCCTTCAGGTATAGCAAAGTCTTTTGCCATATCAGGCACATCTGGCCTTTTCTTTTTTATTCGTGGTGTGCAATCGTAATCCACATCACCACTTGCAGGGTCTGACATTTTCAGCCCTGATACACTTGGAATTATATCCAATGAGACTTCCTCCGTCCTTAATCCTGGGTCTGGAGTTTCAAATTCCCAATTTGGCACATAGCCATATTCTAGATATTCAAACCCCTCAGCGTCATTTTGGGAAACTTCTGGGTACTGTGACCCTTGTCACATAATATTTTGGAGTACTTTCTCCATATGTTCCATTTTAAGCCATTTAGTTTTGTTATCCGGAGGACTTTCATTATCAGAGTCATTATCAGAAACCACGGGCCTCACGGATTTCTTTTTGCTTTTTCTAGGAGCATTTTCCTCCGTGGTTTGCATTTCTGGAGAAATTATAGTCTCACTAACGGGTAAATCAGCGGCCACCGGTATCGGAACCGGATCCTCACTAAACTCTTGTCCCGACTCTTTAGCTTCACCCCGGGACGATCTTTTTACCCGCGAAATTTTCCTTTGGACTTCTCCATTTTCCTTTTTTATTATCTGGCTAAATCAGTATGCCAGCGTGACTCTGATTTTAAATGTTACTTTCACTTTTGCTGGTTCTACCAGCGTAACGTCTTTTTTAGAACGTCCCCTCTTTCCTTGCACTTACCTGCGGGTCCGTTCCGACCGCTGCGAGGAGCTGCGCTCTGCAGCTCTTGCTTCTACCGTCAGCATCGACGTAATGCCGTTCTAGCGCCAGGCGGCGCTTCTTCACGTAGTCACTCACGTGACTCCGAAGTAAAATCATGGCTGATCATCCAATATCAGTACCCCGTTCCTGCTTTCTCCCCATGTGCCTTTATTCTGTTAACCTTTAGAGCTAAATCTAACTCTCTCTTGAAAACATCCAGGGACTTGGCCTCCATTGACTTCTGTGGCAGTGAATTCCACAGATTCACAACACTGTGTGAAAACATTTTTCCTCATCTTAGTCCCAAATAGCCCAGCCTAATCTTATTCCTTACCCTTATTCTTAGCCCTTATTCTTAAACTGTACCCCTGGTTCCGGACACCCCCAACATCGGGAACATTTTTCCTACATCGAGCCTGTCCAATCCCTTAATGTTATATATTTCTGTAAGATCCCCTCTCATCCGTCTAAATTCCAGTGAATATAATCCCAGTCGCCCCATTCTTTCATCATTTCTCACTCCCGCCATCCAGGGAATTAATCTGGTGAACCTATGCCGCACTCTCTCAAGAGCAAGAATTGGTACGTTAGGAATTGTCCCACGTTACACTCCTATCTATCCGCTATAGCTCTGCCACCATAATCCCATCCAAACTGATCTCCAAGCTGCTGGACCTTGGAATCAGCTCCACCCTCTGCCACTGGATCTGCAACTTTCTGACCCTTCCAATCGGTGAAGATAGGTGACAGCATCTCATCCGCAATAATCATCAACACTGGTGCCCCGCAAGGATGCGTTCTCAGTCCTCTAATACACTCCCTATACATGACACCAAGGCCAAATGTGGCTATAATTCCATCTGCAAGTCTGCAAACGGCAACACTGTGGTGGGATGAATCACGACCAATAACGGGATGGAGTACAGGAAGGGTATGTCATAAGATCATCAGTGATAGCAGTATAATTAGGCCATTCGGCCCATCAGGTCTATTCCGCCATTCAATCATGGCTGATCTATCTCTCCCTCCTTGCCCCAATCTCCTGCCTTCTCCCCATAACATCTGGTACCTGTACTAATCAAGAATCTATCTATCTCTACCTTAGTAATATCCACTAACAAGGCCTCTATTGTGGAAAAGAATCCCACAAATTCACCACCTTCTGACTAAAAATATTTCTCATTTCCATCCTATAAATTCATTACCATTCACTGTGTAGATCCACCCATGTTAGACTTCCCGAAATGCAATACCTCACAATTCTCTGCATAAAATTCCATCAACCATTCCCCAGTACACTTGGCCAATCGATCAAGACCCTACTGCAATTAATCACAACCATCTTCACTATCTGCAAAACCACCCACTTTTGCATCATCTGCAAACTTGCTAAACTTGCTCTGTAAGTTCTCATCCAAATCATTGATGTAGATGACAACAGTAACGGGCCCAGCACTGAACACTGAGGCACACCACTAGTCACAGGCCTGCAGTCTGAGAAGCAACCTTCCTTCCACCATCACCCTCTGCTTCCTTCCCTGAAGCCAAATTTCAATCCATTCAGCTACCTCTCCTTGTAACTATATAAAGGTACGAACTAAAAATTGTCACCGCAAACTTTAAGGAATATTTAGACAGGTGCATGGACAGACAGACAGCCCATTTATAGGAATATGGGGATGGGACATGTTGGCCGGTGTGGGCAGGCAGGCAGGCAGGCTGGGCTGAAGATGCTGTGAGACTCTGTGTCTCTATGGCTCTATAACTGGAGGGTGCGTGTGTGTGCACAAATAGTGCAGTAAGATATTCCTCACTTGGCCATGGATCTCTGTGCTGGGATCGTAGAACAGATTCATTTTAAGACAAAGCCGGTTAATCACACTTTTTAACATTATTATTACAGCAGTTTGTCCAATGGTCACACATGGATAGGGAACCTGCAAACATGTCCAATCTTCTACAGTGGGTCAGCACAAGGCAAACGTTGTCAGTGTTGCCACTGGTGAAAATATATCTGGGTAGTGTGCGACGGAACTGGGAACTGGTTGTTATTTCAAATGTTTGACTATAAAGGGTTAACTGATGTTCAGTATCCATAATTAATCTCATCTGTCATGAGCACTAACTCCATCTTGCTGCTCTCTCCTCGCTGGTAAACACGGCACGTGAAGATGCATTAACTTGTTATTTTCATCTTAATTGACAGTGGTTAGAAATACTAATTGCCCCTCTCCGGGATACAATGGAAAGAAAAACATATAATGCGGACAATGAAAGTGTAGCTTCAGATCTGAGAAAGGGGTAGTTAAGTAATGGTGCCGTATTCTTCGTCCAGTGGGACTATTAGTTCCACCCATTAAACACTAGCTGTGGCTCTGTTCAATCTGCAGTTTATTTTGTCATTAACTACTTCAGACCACCCAACAGGTAGATGTGAATTCAAACCCACGGATCAGACAGCAAGGTCGGTCTGAGTGTAAGTGACCAACTCACCCCCTAGGCTGTCCACACAATGGTACAGAGAAAGATGCAACACACACACACACAGACTCTATTGATGTTGTTGTTTATCAAGTCATTCAAGAGAGCATATCTCCCATCATGCAGTGTAAAGCTGGTACTGGTAGAAAGTGAAATCAACACTTCAATGAGCAGCAGGGACTGTTATTAAAAATGACCAATGTATTGGTCAGGCAATTCTATTATGTTTTCCTCCTAATCAGTATGTTTGAGAAATGTGGCCACCTGCTGATGTTTCATTCATCTGATTCATGGCGAGGGTTTAGTGGTGACTAAATATCCAACACAGTTGTCAGGTCACCGTTTAAAAGCAGTTTATTTGTAGGTGCTGTACCTGGCGCAAACATCACACACAGGTTTACCGTGTTTCATAGAGAGGGATCGTGCACTTCAGTTCATCTGAACTATTCCCAATGGCCGGGATCGCACTACCTGTGCCCCGTGTTCAAGAGACAAGAAAGAGGAAGACAGTGCAGATCAGTAGGTGACTCAGGAGCTGGTGCAGCGGGTGGGGGCTTCAGGCATAGAGTCCATACAGCATGAAACAGCCCTCTGGCCCAACTGTCCATGCCCATAGCCCCATACACTCGTACTACAACCAGCCTGTGTTTGACCCATATCCCTGTAAACCTGTCCTGTCCATGTACCGTACACATTTATGTATTCTTCTTCTGACGTATGGCGTGCATAGCCTAATGATTTAGGACAACTTGTTCAGCCTGATATTCCGTTTGTGCACGTCAGGTTGATTGCATTCGTTGAAACAGGGCGTACCAGGTGAAGGCTGCAATCTCTATCCCCACACTCCTCCCACTCTCTCTCCCCACTCCCCCTCTCTACCCCCACACTCCTCCCACGCTCTCCCCCCACTCCCCATCTCTGTCGCCACACTCCTCCCCACTCTCTCTCCCCACTCCCCCTCTCTACCCCCAAACTCTCCCACTCTCTCTCCCCCACCCCCCCTCTCTATCCCCACACTCCCCCACCTCCCCTGCTGTCTAACAGAGCCAGAATTGGTCTCTCTGTCCCGACTGCTGCTACTAATGTTCCCGCGAGGGGCCGTCACCCCAATAATATGCATAAGGCAGTGCTTGTAGGAGAGGGGGAGAGCCACAGAGAGTCCTGCACTACCCGCTGCCTCTTCTGACGGCCACCCATGTGGCTGACCCTCATTGCGATCATGGCTGATCATCCACAATCAGTAACCCATGCCTGCCTTCTCCCCATACCCCTTGATTCTGCTAGCCCAAGAGCTCTATCTAACTATTTTAAATGCATCCGCTGAATTGGCCTTGGCTTCCTTCTGTGGCAGAGAATTCCACAAATTCAAACTCTCTGGGTGAAGTTTATTCGCATCTCTGTCTTCACCGTGTGAACCTACACTGCACTGCCTCAATAGCAAGGATGTCTTTCTTCAAATTAGGAGACCGAATTTCACACAATACTCCAGATATGGTCTCAGCAGGGCCCTATCCAACTGCAGAAGGACCTCTTTACTCCTATACTCAAATCCTGTTCTTATGAATGCCAACATGTCATTTGCTTCCTTCACTGCCTGTTGTACCCGCATTTTTACTCTCAGTGGTAGCCCTTGCTGTCTCCTCCCCTTCTCAGCTCTCCCTCAGCCCACTAGCTCCTCCTCTTCCGTTCTTTCTTCTTTCTCCCCCCCACCCACCCTGCATCAGTCTGAAGAAGGGTTTTGGCCTGAAACATTGCCTATTTGCTTCGCTCCTTAGATGCTGCTGCCTCCGCTGATTTTCTCCAGCTATTTTGTCTACCTTTAATTCTCCAGCATCTGCAGTTCCTTCTTGCTTTTACTTTCACTCTTTACTTTCAGTGACTGATGCACAAGGACATCCAGGTCTCATTGCACTTCCCTTTTTCCCCTGGTTCTGGACTCCCCCAACGAAGGGAACAGGTTTCCTGCCTCTAGCATGTCAAAACCCTTAATAATCTTATATGTTTAACAAATATATCCTCTCATCCTTCAAAATCCCAGGGTATATAAGCCCAAACGCTCCATTCTCTCAGCATATGACAGTCCACCATCCCGGAATTAACCCTGTGAACTTACGCTGCACTCATCCCTCAACAACCTCTGATTTCTGTACTAATCAAGAATCTTTCCACCTATGTCTTACAAATATCCACTGACTTTGGCACCACAGCCTTCTGTGGCAAAGAATTCCAGCAGATTTCACCCATTCCCTCCCTCAGACTAAAGAAATTCCTCCTCCTCTCCTCCCAACATGAACATCCTTTATTACATGAGGCTATGCCCTCTAGTCCTCGACTCAGCCACTAGTGGAAACATCTTCTCCACATCCACCTCTATCAAAGCCTTTTCACTATTCTGTATGTTTCAAGAGGTCCCGCCTCATTCTTCTAAACTCCAGCGAGTACAGGCCCAGTGCCGACAAACGCTCATCATAGTTTAATAACCTACTCATTTCCTGGATCATTCTTGTAACCCTCCTCTGGACCCTCTCCAGAGCCAGCATATCCTTCCTCATATATGGTACCAGAATTGCTCAAATGGAGCTGGGGCCTCTGCTGTTTTCTGCGACCATGGACGAGACTACAGTACGGTGTGTTGCCTATCTGTGCCAGATCTGAGCGGACACGGGCAATGGTACTTTTATTAATGGCATGCAGTGACTAGCGTGTGCCGCAAGACTCAGTGCTGGACCCCCAGTTATTGACAATAGAATATCAACAATGTGGACAAAGGAATTAAATGAAATCATCTCCGTTTGTATATGACACTAAGCTGGGTGGCAGTGTGGGCTGCGAGGAGGATGCTATGAAGACTGCAGGTTGACGGATAGTTTGGGTGAGTGGGCATATGCATGGAAGATCAGTATAATGTGGATAAATGTGAGGTTATCCACTTTGTTGGTAAAAACAAGAAGGCAGATACAGCAGGCAGTGAAGAAAGCTAATAGCATGTTGGCCTTCATAGCAAGATGATTGCAGTATAGGAGCAAGGACGTCCATATGCAGTTGTACAGGGCACTGGTGAGACCACACCTGGAGTATTGTGTGCAGTTTTGGTCTCCTAATTTGAGTAAGGACATTATTGCTATGGAGGGAATGCAGTGTATGTTCACCAGCTTAATTTCCGGGATGACGCGACTGACATAAGATGAAAGAATTGTCGTAAGGCGTGTACAGCCTAATGTTGTGGACAACTTGTTCAGCTTGATATTCTGTTTGTGCAAATCACTATCCCCACACTCCGCCCACTCTCTCCCCACCCTCTCTGGCTCCCCAACAACTCCACTCCCCTCTCTGTCCCCACACTCCCCCACTCTCTCTCCCCACTCCCCCTCTCTATCCCCCACACTCCCCCACTCTACCCACTCCCCCTCTCTATCCCCACACTCCCACCCCCACTCCTCTCTCCCCACTCTTCCTCTCTATCCCCACACTCCCCCTCTTTATCTCCGCACTCCCCCTCTCTATCCCCACACTCCTCCCCACTCTCTCTCCCCACTCCCCCTCTATCCCCACACTCCCCCACCTCCCCTGCTGTCTAACAGAGTCAAATTGGTCTCTCTGTCCGACTGCTGCTATAATGTTCCCCCCGAGGGGCCGTCACCCCAATAATATGCAGAAGGCAGTGCTTGTAGGAGAGGGGGAGAGCCACAGAGAGTCCTGCACTACCCGCTGCCTCTTCTGACGGCCACCCATGTGGCTGACCCTCATTGCGATCATGGCTGATCATCCACAACCAGTAACCTATGCCTGCCTTCTCCCCATACCCCTTGATTCCGCCTAGCACCAAGAGCTCTATCTAACTATTTTAAATGCATCCGCTGATTGCCTCGGCTCGGCTGCCTTCTGTGGCAGAGAATTCCACAAATTCACAACTCTCTGGGTGAAGTTTTTTCTCATCTCCGTCTTCACTAAAACATCTTCTATATCTCTCTCTTTTCTTAACCCAACCAGTCTGAAGAAGGGTCTAGAACCGAAACGTCACCCATTCCTACTCTCCCAACATCTGTAACATTTGTCCTCCATCTCCCCAGTCCGATCCTCGAAGAATTGTATATGTTTCTACAAGATTCCCTCTCATCCTTATTAATTCCACCGAATACAAGCAAGGTCGAACCATTCTTTCATCATATATCAGACCGGCCATCCCGGGAATAAACCTGTCGATCCTACGCTAAACCTGTGGATCCTACGATCCACCGTGCAAATATGTTATCAAACTGGAAAGGGTGCAGAGAAGATTAACGAGGCTGTTGCTAGGATACGCGGGTCTGAGTTATAGAAGGAGATTGGGAAGGCCAGGACTTTATTCCTTGGAGCGCTGGAGGGTGAGGAGTGAATTATAGAGATTAACAAAATCATGAGAGGAATAGATCAGGTAAATACACAGCTAGACGAGGGAATTAAATAACGAGTTTGATGAGGGAACTACAGTGGCTTGCAAAAGTTTTCATACCCCTTGAACTTTTCCACATTTTGTCACGTTACAACCACAAACGTAAATGTATTTTATTGGGATTTTATGTGATAGACCAACACAAAGTGGGGCATAATTTTGAAGTGGAACGGCAATGATACATGGTTTTCACTTTTTTTTACAATTAAAAAACTGAAAAATGTGGCGTGCAAAGGTATTCAGCCCCCCTTTATCTGATACCCCTAAATAAAATCCAGTGCAACCCATTGCCTTCATAAGTCACCTAATTAGTAAAATAGAGTCCTCTTGTGTATAATCTAATCTCAGTATAAATACAGCTGTTCTGTGAAGGCTCAGAGTTTGTAAGATCCATTAGTAAACAAACAGCATCATGAAGCCCAAGGAACACACCTGAACAGTCAGGGATAAAGTTGTGGAGAAGTTTAAAGCAGGGTTAGGTTATAAAAAATATCCCAAGCTTTGAACATCTCATGGAGCACTGTTCAATCCATCAATCCGAAAATGGAAAGAGTACGGCACAACTGGCAAACCTACCAAGGCATGGCCGTTCCACCTAACCAAAACCTGACAGGCCGGGCAAGGAGGGCATTGATCAGAGAAGCAGCCAAGAGGCCCATGGTAACTTTGGAGGAGCCAGAGATCCACAGCTTCCTCAGGTGGGAGAATCTGTCCACAGGGACAACTATTAAGTCGTGCACGATCCACAAATCGGGCCTTTAAGGAAGAGTGGCAAGATGAAAGCCATTTTTGAAACAAAGCCATAAGAAGTCCCGTTTGCCAACAAAACAGTTTGCTACAAGCCATGTGGGGACACAGCAAACATGTGGAGGAAGGTGCTCTGGTCTGATGAGACCAACATTGAAGTTTTTGGCCTACATGCAAAACGCTATGTGTGGCAAAACTAACACTGCACCATCACCCTGAACACACCATTCCCCACTGTGTGAAAACATGGTGGTGGCAGCACATCATGCCGTGGGATGCTTTTCTTCAGCAGGGACAGGAAGCTGGTCCGAGTGATGAGGAAGATGGATGGAGCGAATGCAGCAATCTTGGAAGAAGTCCTGTTAGAGTCTGCAAAAGACTTGAGACTGGAGTGGATGTTCACCTTCCAGCAGGACAACGACCCTAAACATACAGCCAGAGCTACAATGGAATGGTTTGGTCAAAGCATATTCATGTGTTACAATGGCCCAGTCAAAGTCCAGACCTAAATCCAATTAAGAATCTCTGGCAAGACTTGAAAATTGGTTTTCACAGACGCTCTCCATCCAATCTGACTGAGCTTGAGCTATTTTGCAAAGAAGAATGGGCAAACATTTCAGTCTCTAGATGTGCAGAGCTGGTAGAGACATACCCCAAAAGACTTGTCAGATTGGGACAAGCGGAGGTGCAACGAGACCTGGGTGTGTTTATACATTAGTCACTGAAAGTAAGCATGCAGGTACAGCAGGCAGTAAAGAAAGCCATTGACATGTCGGCCTTCATTGCGAGAGGATTTTGAGTTTAGAAACCAAAGGGGTAGTTCAAGGAGGCCCTACTGTATTTGTACAAGGCCTCGGTGAGACTCACACACGACCTGAGTATTGTGTACAATTTCGTCTCCTAATTTGAACAAGGCCATTATTTCCATGAGGGAATGCAGTGTAGGTTCACAAGATTAATTCCCGGATGGCGGGACTTGACATATAATAAATAATGGGATCGACTCGGCTTGTTATTCGCTGGAATTTTGAAGGACAGAGGGAATTTTTTATAGAAACATATACAATTCAGTCAGTGGATTTTACAGGGTACATGATGGAAATATGTTCCTGCTGTTGGGAGAGTCCATAACCAGGGGTCCCAGTATTAAGAAAATGGACTGAGGCGAGTAAAGACATTTTAACCCGGAGAGATGTGAATCAGTGGAATTAATCTGCCACATAAATCAGTGGAGTCAAACCACTGGGTGTTTTCAAGATTGAGTTAGATTTAGCTCTTCGGGCTAAGGGAATCAAGCGATATGGGGAAGAAACTGATTTTGGATGATCAGGCCATGATAGTATTTGAATGGCCGATCTGACAAATGGTCGAATGACCGACTCCTGTAACTATTTTCTATGGTTTCTTTATTTCTATCTTTCTAGTCAGGAAAGTAGGTAAACTGGTTTGACACTGAACGGCCATAGATCCCCAGAGCCTCATGGCCTGCTTCACAGAGAACCAAGGAGTTGGCCCTGGAAATCGTGGATGATTGTGTAATTCTCCAATGTTCTATAGACTCTCGACAGTTTCTTGACTGAGGGGAGCAAACGTAACGCCACAGTTTACGAAAAGGATGGAGAGAGAAAACAGGGCATCATAGACATTAGCCCGACATCGGAAAGGGGAAATGTTTGAGTCCCCCTCCTCTCCCCACTACCTCTCCCCCTCTCTCTCCCCCTCCCTCCCCTCACCTCTCGCCCGTCCCTCTTCCCCCTCCCTCTCCCCACGTACCTACCCCTGATTCCTCCCCTCCCCCTCCCCAGCCTCCTCCTCCCTCTCCCACTCCCCTTCCCTCCCCCCTCCCTCCTCTCCTCACCCAATCCCATTCACTCTACCCTCTCCCTACTCTTGCCCCTCCCCACTCCTCGCAATCAACCTCCCCTTCACTCACTCTCTCATTCCCTTCCTCCGCCTCTCCCCTGCCCCACCATCACCCCCACCCCCTCCCTACACCAACTCCTTCTCACTCCCCCCCCTCCTCACCTCCCTCCCCCCTCCCCCTCACTGTACCTCGTCTCTCCGCAACTCCCTCCTCACTCTCGACCCCCTCCGTGTCCCCCTCTGGATGCACAGTATTTTACTCAGTGGGGGAATCATGACCTTCGACTGAGATAACTGAGTTGGATGATCTGGAGCCATGATCATATTGAAGGGCGGTGCAGGCTCGAAGGGCGGAATGGCCTATCTGCACCAATTTCTATGTTTCTATGTTTCTAATGGACACAGTATCAAGGTGAAAGGGGAAAACATTTATAGAATCCGAGGGGTAACTTTTCCACAAGAGCGTGGTGGATGGTATGAACAAGCTGCCAAGAGTAGTTTGAGGCTTGACATCCCACCGTTCAAGAAAAAGTAGACAGGTACAAGGAGAGGTCCTATGAATGAGGGATATGGACCAGGCGCAGGCAGGTGGGTCAAGGTAGCTGGGACATTGTTGGCACCCCATCTAATATCCGTACCACGGCGATTTGTGGGCCATTGGGCCGAAGGGCCTTTTTCCACACGGTATCATTCTCTATGACTCATGACTCTGTCCACCATCACTCCCCCTCCTCCCCCACCCCTCCCCCAGCAACCTCCCTCTGCCTCCATGCCTTCCTCTGCCTCCCTCCCCTCCCCCCCCACACTTACCTCCCTCTGCCTCCCGTGCCCTTCCTCTGCCTCCTCCCCTACCCACTACCGCTCCCTCCTGCCTCCCTTGCCCAGCTCTGGCTCTCCCTCCCCTACCCAGCTACCTCCCTCTGGCCTCCCTTGGCCCTTCTGCTGCCTCCCTCTCCCTGCCTCTCATTCGCTTCCCCATCTTTCCCCTTCTATCTGCTGCCTCTCTCTTCCCCTCCTCTCTCTCCCACCTCCCCCTCCCTCCCTCTCTCTTGTCTCCGTCCCTGTATCTCCACATCTCACCTCTCTCTCACCACAACCCGCTCGCGTTTCTCTATTGCCTTTTGTCTTCCTCTTCTACTGGACAGTGTGAAAGGGGAGGTGAAGCAGCCAGAGCTCATGGTCCCATATTACTAGCAATGCACAGGTAGAAGGGAGATGGAGGGAGGAGGTGAGACAGGTTGGGAAAGTGGGCAATAAGTGGCAGATGGAAAATCGGGAGCCAAAGTGTGGAGTCCTGCATTTTGGTTGATGATAAAGGCGTAGACTATTTTATAAATGGAGAATCCAAACATCGGAGATGCAAAGGCACTTGGGTATGCTGGTGAGGATCCCAAAAAGTTAATCTCAAGATGAATCGGTAGAAAGAAATCAAACTCAATGTATAGTATTTATTTTCAAGAGGACATGTCTGCAAAAACAGGGATGTGATGTTGAGGCTCAATGAGGTGCGGGTAAGGCCACATTCAGAATATTGTGAGCTATTTTCTGTACCGTATCTAGGAATGTGCTGGCTATGGAGAGGGTCCAGAGGAGGTTTTACAAGAAATATCCCCAGAATGAGCACGTTACCCATGATGAGCGTCATCGGCACTGGCCTGTAACACAGTGGAGTTTAGAAGAATCCTCATTGAAAAAAGGAAAGGGGAAAGGCTTTGATAGGTGTGTTGGAGAAGGTGTATTCCCAAGAGTCTAGACTACAGTCATGGCCTTCATAATTAAGGAATGTTTGTAGGAAAGGAGATGCCGAGGAATGCTTCAACGAGGGTGGTGAACCTGTGGAAATTTTGCCACGTAGTGCAGTGAGCCAATCAGTGGGAATGTTTAAAGCAGAGACAGATGGAACATGATTAGTACAGGTGTTCAGACAGACTGATTGAGTTTATGTCAGTATATCCTAATCTGATTATATAGCATGCACAACAAAGCTACGACACTGTAGCGTCGGTACATGGGCAGAGCATTAAATAGAAAGGTCATTCATCTGATGGGATTCTGTAGGGTTTCCCAGACGCCAGCTGAGAACAGCAGAGGAACTGTGACAAGTCTCAGGTGAGCATTTGCTATGTCACGAGCCCAGTAAATGATAGAGCCGTTGAGATGTTTGCCCAATAAGAGCACAGTTGGACGAAGGAAGGTGACATCAATATACTGTACTGAGACGGACAAGGCCTGATTGGGACAGTCAGCACAGAATTGTACGTGGGAGATCGTGTCTCACGAACCTGATTGAGCTTCTTGAAGATGTGCCAAAAACGTTGATGATGACAGAGAGCGGTCGATCGTTGTAAATGTGGATTTGAGCAACGGTATTTTACAAGCATCCACATGGTAAGGGCTCTCTGGAAGTAAGATTGCAAGGATCCAAGAGAGAGAGCTGAATGATAGAAACTTGGCTTTAGGAAAGGAAGCAGAGGGTGATGGTGGATGGTTGTTTTTTCAACGGAGGGCCTGGTGACTAGTGTGACAACGTACAAGGCATGAGCACAAATTTGCAGCTGACCACTAAACTGGAGGTATTTAGTTACATGGAAATGGTATGTGAGAAATTTGGCAGCAAGAATCTTGATCGTTGGCCGGTGGGCTGAGATTGTCCCTGAATGAGTTTAATACAGAGAAATGTGAGGTGTTGCAATTTTGTTGCAGTTTAATTAAGGCAGCAACCTACCAACAGTGGAATGTCGGGCTCTGGAAGTGCTGTGGAGCAAAGGGATCTACGAGTGCAGTTTACAAAGGTATCCTAGCAAGTGGCAGATGGGTAAGATAGGGTGATTAAAAAGGCATTTGCACATTGGGCCTGCATCAAGAGTATTGATGTAGACGTTGGGAGGCTCATGTTTCAGATGTATAAGACGTCTGATGAGAACACAGTTAGTGTATTGTGTTCAGTGTTGGTCAACACGGTTCTGGAAAATGGTTTTTCAAGCTGGAAATGGGGCAGATAAGTTTAACGAGGCGTTGCCAGGACACGAGGGACCTGAGCTATAAGGAGATTGGCAGGAAGGACTTTATAATCCTTGAGCGCAGGGGAGTGGGGATGATCTATAAGAGATGTAGACATCATGACAGGAAAGATCAGGTAAAATACAACCGTCTATTGCCCAGATTAGGGATCATGACCAGGGACATGGGTTATCAGTGAGGGGGGAAATATTTAATAGAACATGAGGAAGTGACTATTTACAACAAAGGGCGTTGAGTGTATTGGAACGAACTCCAGAGGAGGTAGATGAGGCAGGAACTATCTAATACATGAGATATATTCTGTGCAGGTACATGGATGGGAAGGTGTAGAGGACATGGCCATTTGACATTAGTGGTAATGGAGCGTGTTGAGGGCAAGTTGGGTCGCAGGGCCTGTTTCCATGCTGTATGACAACCTTCCCATTTGACCAATAAGCATCTGCTTATCACCAAACCCCCTTGATACCTGTATCCACCCCCCACACCACCAAGGTTTGGTCCTGACCCTCTCTCCAACTTTCTCATCCCCCCCCCCCAACGCACTCATTTGAAGAGGGTCCCGCAAGCAAAACCCCACATACACATGTTCTCCAGAGATGCTGCTGATGCACTGGGATACCCCAGCACTCTGTGTCTTTATTGTAACTAGCAACTGTAGTTCTTGTATCTCCTGGTTTACTGTTACAATTTTAAAGTGAGTCGCTCATATTTTGCAACAGACCAGATCCCGTGCACATGTTTCATAATAATTGTCATAAATTAATTCCAATAAAGATTAGATATCTCTATTGAGGGCGTAGTTTACATTACTACACATTGACCCCGGTTTTATTCCATCCACTCTTGCGATGCTGTCTATGTGGATTTTGTATTTCTTCCCGTGACTGTGAGGTTTTTCCCTCTCCGGTGCTCTGTTTCTCCACCAGACAGAGGGGGGTGGGTAGTTGGAACGAGCTGCCATAGGAGGGAGTTTAAGAGGCAAGTACCATATCAACAGGTGAAGTACACTGGACAAACGGATACGAACAGGATAGTTGAGAGGGACAAGGGCAAAACCACGGGCAGGTGGGACTGGTATAGAATGGGCCATCTTGGTCAGAATGGGCAGTGTGACCTCTATGCAAGGTTCCGTACAAGTGGCCAGGGTGGTGAAGAAGACAACTTGCCTTCATGGGCAAGCGGACGGCAACAAAGGTTGTGCATCGAGAATACATCTGTACATCTCGTTGGTAAGACCACACTTGGAGTACTGTGCACAACTCTGGTCACCAAGCCACAGGAAGGATGCCCTTGTATTGGACAGGCTACAAACGAGATTCACCAGGAATGTATAGCTGGGCTGCAACTTGAAATGGGAAGTTTAAATAATCTGGGGCCTTTTCCTTTGGAGAGTGGGAGGATGAGGTGTGACCTTATTGAGGTGTACAAGTTCAAGGTACAAGGTGTAAGGTATGTGCCGTAATAAGCATCGGGAAGTGGCTCTGACATCCACCATCATGAAGTGCTTTGAGAGACTGGTGTTGGCACATATTAACTCCAGTATCCCAGCCAGCCTTGATCCATTACAGTTTGCTCATCAACGCAGCCGGTCTCCAGCAGTGACCATCTCCCGGCCCTAAACCCATCTCTGGAATACATAGACAACAAGTTGGCATAGAAACATAGGGAATAGGTGCAGGAGTAGGCCATTCGGCCCTTCCAGCCTGCACCGCCATGCAATATGATCATGGCTGATCATCCACTATCAGTACCACCCCCCCGTTCCCCTGCTTTCTCCCATATGCCTTGATTCCTTAGCCCTTAGAGCTAATCTAACTCTCTCTTTCTTGAAGCATCCTGGACTTTGCCTCCACTGACTGCTGTGGCAGTGAATTCCAAATTCATCAACACTGTGTGGAAAACATGTTTCCGTCATCTAATTCCCAATAGCCAGCCTTATTCTTATTTTCCTTTATAACTTACTAAATTCCCTTAAAAATCCTTATATAAGATTAAATAAAATAAATATTACTTATATAAAACAATAAAATAATACTTTTATTAAAATTAAAATATAATATACATAACTAAAAAATATCCTTAATTAAATATAATAAAATTAAATAATAATAAATAAATAACTTAAAAAATATTATATTAAAAAATAAAAATAAAAATAAAAATAGTAAAAATATATATACTTAAATTAAAATAAAACAACCCATAATGCTTAGCCCTAATTCTTAACCGTACCCCTGTTCCGGACACCCACAACTTCGGAACATTTTTTTCCTGCATCAAGCCTGTCGAATCCTTAATGTTATATAATTCGGTAAGATCCCTCTCATCTGCTAAATCCAGTGAAAATGAGCCAAGTCGCCCCATTCTTTCATCATATCTCACCTCCCGCCATCCAGGAATAACCTGGTGAACCTATGCCGCACTCTCTCAAGAGCAAGAATTGGTACGTTAGAATTGTCCCACGTTTTGACACCTCCTATTCTATCCGCTATAGCTCTCCAACCATAAATCCCATCCAACTGATCTCCAACTGCTGACCCTGGAAATCAGCTCCAACCCTCATCCACTGGTTCTGCAACTTTCTGCGACTTCCAATCGTGAAGATCGGTGACAGCATCTCATCCGCAATAATCATACAACACAGTGCTCCGTCAAGATGAGTTCTCAGTCCACTAATACACTCCCTATACATACACCAAGGCCAAATGTGGTACAATTCCATCTTCAAGTCCTGCAAACGGCAAACACTGTGTGGGACGAATCACGACCAAAACCGAGATGGAGTACATGGAGGAAGGTATGTCCTAAGGTCACCATTGATAGCAGAATAATTAGGCCATTCGGCCCATCATCTATTTCCGCCCATTCAATCATGGCTGATCTATCTCTCCTCCTTGCCCCAATCTCCTGCCTTCTTCCCCATAACATTGGTACCTGTACTAATCTAGAATCTATCTATCTCAGCTTATAATATCGACTAACCTCACCCCCGCACCCCCCCCTTCCTCTATTGTGGAAAAGAATCCCACAAAATTCACCACCCTCTGACTAAAGGGTGTTTTCTCATTTCCATCCTAATAAATTCACTACCATTGTAAACCTCCCCCATGTTAACAGCCAAAATCATTACTCACAATACTCTGCAAGAAAAATTCCATCAAAACCATTCCCCAGTACACTTGCCCAATCGATCAAGACCCTACGCAATTAATCACAGCCATCTTCACTATCTGCAAACCACCACTTTGTATCATTTGCAAATTTGCTAAACTTGCTCTGTAAGTTCTCATCCAAATCATTGATTACTGACCAACAGTAACGGGCCCACACTGAACACTGAGCCTCCATCTGAGAAGTCACAGGACTCGCAGTCTGGAGAAGCAACCTTCCTTCCACCATCACCCTCATGCTCTG
Source organism: Okamejei kenojei (assembly GCA_035221665.1). NCBI lineage: Eukaryota > Metazoa > Chordata > Chondrichthyes > Rajiformes > Rajidae > Okamejei > Okamejei kenojei. Next base: position 73,545 of record JAVHYY010001046.1, on the reverse strand, counting down.
CTTCCCCTTCCCTGAAGCCAAATTTTTTCAATCCAGTCACTACCTTCTCCTTGTAACTATATAAGGTACGAACTAAAAATTGTCACCGCAAACTTTAAAGGAACATTTAGACAGGTCATGGACAGACGACAGGCCATTTATAATATGGGGATGGACATGTTGCCGGTGGGTGGGCAGCAGTCAGGAAGGCTGGGCCTAAGATGCTGTGAGACTCCTATGTCTCTATGGCTCTATAACTGAGGGTGTTGGTGTTTCACAAATTGCAGTAAGATATTCCTCACTTGGCCATGGATCCTTTGTGCTGGGATCGTAGAACAGATTCATTTTAAGAACAAAGCCGGTTAATCACAACTTTAACATTAATATTACAGCAGTTTGTCCAACGTCACACATGGATTGGGAACCTGCAAACATGTCCAAATCTTCTACAGTGGTCAGCACGAGCAAATGTTGTCAGGGTTGCCAGTGGTGAAAATATATCTAGTAGTGTGCGACAGAACTGGGAACTGGTTGTTATTTCAAATGTTTGACTATAAAGGGTTAACTGAAAGTTCAGTATCCATAATTAATCTCATCTGTCCATGAGCACTAACTCTATCTTGCTGCTCTCTCCTCGCTGGTAAAACGACGGCACGTGAAGATGCACTAACTTGTTATTTTCATCTTAATTGACAGTGGTTAGAAATACTAATTGCCCCTCTCCGGGATCCAATGGAAAGAAAAACATATAATGCGGACAATGAAAGTGTAGCTTCAGATCTGAGAAAGGGGTAGTTAAGTAATGGTGACCGTATTCTTCGTCCAGTGGGACTATTAGTTCCACCCATTAAACACTAGCTGTGGCTCTGTTCAATCTGCAGTTTATTTTGTCATTAACTACTTCAGACGAGCCGATAGGTAGATGTGACTTCAAACCCACGGATCAGACAGCAAGGTCGGTCTGAGTGTAAGTGACCAACTGACCGCCTAGTCTGTCCACACAATGGTACAGAGAAAGCTGCCAGACACACACACACAGACTCTATTGATGTTGTTGTTTATCAAGTCATTCAAGAGAGCATATCTCCCACCATGCAGTGTAAAGCTGGTACTGGTAGAAAGTGAAATCAACACTTCAATGAGCAGCAGGTCCTGTTATTAAAAATGACCAATGTATTGGTCAGGCAATGCTATTATGTTTTCCTCTTAATCTGCATGTTTGAGAAATGTGGCCACCTGTTGATGTTTCATTCATCTGATTCATGGCGAGGGTTTAGTGGTGACTAAATATATTAAACAGTTGTTTTATGACATAGAGTCATACAGCATGGAAACAGGCCCTCTGGCCCAACTTGTCCATGCCCATGCCCCATACACTCGTACTACCAGCCTGTGTTTGATCCATATCCCTGTAAACCTGTCCTGTCCATGTACGTGTACACATTTATGTATTCTTCTTCTGGCGTATGGCGTGCATAGCCTAATGATTTAGGACAACTTGTTCAGCCTGATATTCCGTTTGTGCACGTCAGGTTGATTGCATTCGTTGAAACAGGGCGTACCACGTGAAGGTTGCAATCTCTATGCCCACACTCCTCCCACTATCTCTCCCCACTCCCCCTCTCTGTCCCCACACGGCCGCCCCACTTTCTCTCTCCCCACTCCCCTCTCTATCCCCACACTCCCCCTCTTTATCTCCCCAACTCTCCCCCTCTAACCCACACTCTCCCACTCTCTCTCCCCACCCCCCCTTTATCCCCACACTCCCCCACCTCCCCTGCTGTCTAAAACAGAGCCAGAATTGTTCTCTCTGTCCCGACTGCTGCTACAATGTTTCCCCCCGAGGGGCCGTCACCCCAATAATAATGCAGAAGGCAGTGCTTGTAGGAAGAGGGGAGATACACAGAGAGTCCTGCACTACCCGCTGCCTCTTCCTGACGGACACCCATGTGGCTGAACCTCATTGCGATCATGGCTGATCATCCACAATCAGTATACCCATGCCTGTCTTCTCCCCATACCCCTTGATTCTGCTAGCCCAAGAGCTCTATCTAACTATTTTAAATGCATCCACTGAATTGGCCTTGGCTTCCTTCTGTGGCAGAGATTCCACAAATTCAAACTCTCCTGGTGAAGTTTGATCTCAGCTCCGTCTTCACCAATGTGAACCTATCACTGCACTGCCTCAATGGCAAGGATGTATCTTTCTTCAAAATTAGGAGACCGAAGTTCGCACAATACTCCAGATATAGTCTCAGCAGGGCCCTATCCAACTGCAGAAGGACCTCTACTCCTATACTCAAATCCTGTTGTTATGAATGCCAACATTTCATTTGCTTCCTTCACTGCCTGTTGTACCCGCATCTTTACTCTCAGTGGTAGCCCTTGCTGTCTCCTCCCCTTCTCAGCTCTCCCTCAGCCCACTGGCTCCTCTTACTCTTCCTTTCTTCTTTCCCCACACTGCATCATCTGAAGAAAGGTTTGGCCTGAAACATTGCTATTTCGCTTCGCTCCTTAGAAGCAGCTGCCTCCACTTGATTTTTCTCCAGCAAATTTGTCTACCATTCAAATTTCCAGCTTCTGCACTTCCTTCTTGAACTCTTTACTTTCAGTGACTGATGCACAAGGACAATCCAGTCTCGTTGCACTTCCCTTTTTCCCGGGTTCAGGACTCCCCCAACAAAGGGAACAGGTTTCCTGCCTCTAGCCAGTCCAAAACCTTTAATAATTCTTATATTGTTTAACAAAGATATCCTCTCATTCTGCAAATAAGCCAGGGTATATATGCCCAAACGCTCCATTCTCTCAGCATATGACCAGTCCCACCATCCGAATAAAACCCTGTGAACTTACCCTGCCACTCCCCAACAACCTCTGATTCTGCACTAACTCAAGAATTTTCCACCTATGCTTACAAATCTCCAACTCCTGGCTGCCTCCACAAGCCTCTGTGGCAAATATTCCACAGATTCCCCTCCCTCTGACTGAGATATTCCTCCCCCACTCTCCTCCCCACATGATCATCCTTTATTCTGAGGCTAGCCCTCTATCCTCGACTCAGCCACTAGTGGAAACATCTTCTCCACATCCACTCATCAAGCCTTTCCACTGTTCTGTATGTTTCAATGAGGTCCCGCCTCATTCTTCTAAACTCCAGCGAGTCCAGGCCCATTGCCCGACAAACGCTCAAACATAGTTTTAACCTACTCATTCCTGGGATCAAATCTTGCAAACCTCCCACTGGACCCTCTCCATATCCAATGTATTACCCTTCCGCATATATGTTGCCAGAATTGCTCAAATAGAGATGGGGCCTCTGCTGTTTCTGCGACCATGGACGAGACTACAGTACGGTGTGTCGCCTATCTGGTGCCAGATCTGAGCGGACACGGGACATTGGGTACTTTTATAATGGCAGCAGTGACCTAGCGGTGTGCCGCAAGACTCAGTGCTGGGACCCCAGTTATTGACAATAGATATCAACAATGTGGACAAAGGAATTAAAAGTAACATAGAAACATAGAAACATAGAAATTAGGTGGCAGGAATCAGCCATTCGGCCCTCGAGCCTGCAACCAGCCATCAACATGATCAATCTGATCATGCCAACTCAATATTCCTGTATCTGCCTTCTCTCCAACCCCCAGATCCCTTCAGAGCCACAAGGGCCACATCTAACCCCGCTCTAAATATGGCCAACAACTGGCCTCAACAACCTCTGTGCAGAGAATTCCACAGAGTCACCACTCTCCGTTGAAAAAACAATTTTCTCATCTCGTCCTAAAATACTTCCCCCATTCCTTAAACTGTGACCCTTGTCCTGGACTTCCCCAACATGCCGGGAACAATCTTCCCTGCATCTAGCCTGTCCAACCCCTTAAGATTTTGTAAGTCTTCTATGAGATCACCCCTCAATCCTTCTAAAATCCAGCGAGTAACAAGCCAAGTCCTATGCATCCTTTTCTTATATGAAGTCGTGCCAACCCCATGAATCATCTGTGACCCTTCTCCGTATCCACTATGGCAAGAATGTCTTTCTCAATTAGGAAGCCAAAACGTACTCAAAACTCCAGTGTGGCCTCACCAAGACCCTGTACAACTGTGCAAGTAGAACCATCCCTGCGCTTGTACTCAAATCCTTTTGCTATGAATGCCAACATACCATTCGCTTTCTTCACATCCTGCTGCACCTGCATGCCTACTTTCAATGACTGGTGTACCATAACACCCAGGTCTCGCTGCATCTCCCCTTTTCCTAACCGGTCACCATTCAAATAATAGTTTTTGCCACCAAAGTGGATAACCTCACATTTATCCACATTATACTGCATCGGCCGTGCATTTGCCCGCTCACCCAACCTATCCAAGTCACCTTGCTGTCTCCTAGCATCCTCCTCACAGCTAACACTGCCCCCCAGCTTCGTGTCATCCGCAAACTTTGAGATGTTGCATTTAATTCCCTTGTCCAAATCATGAATGTATATTGTAAATAGCTTGGGTCCCAGCACTGAGCCTTCCGGCACCCCACTAGTCACTATCTTCCATCCTGAAATGGACCTGTTCACTCCTACTCTTTGCTTCCTGTCTTCCAGCCAGTTCTCTATCCACATCAATACTGAACCACCAATACCATGTGCTTTAAGTTTGTATATCAATCTCTTGTGCGGGACCTTGTCGAAAGCCTTCTGAAAGTACAGATATAAACATCAAACACTGTTTTTTTTTCTTCTCCCTTATCCACTCTACTAGTTACATCCTCAAAAAATTCAATAAGATTGATCAGGCATGATTTACCCTTCGTAAATCCATGCTGACTTTGTCCAATTGATTTCACCACTTTCCAAATGCGCTGCTATCCAACCATCTTTAATAATTGACTCTAGCAGTTTCCCCACTAACCGATGTTAGACTAACTGGTCTGTAATTCCCCGTTTTCTCTCTCCTCCCATTTTAAAAAGTGGGGTGACATTAGCTTCCCTCCAATCCTCAGGAACTACTCCAGAATCTAAAGAGTTTTGAAAAATTATCACTAAGGCACTGCTATTTCTGGGGCTACTTCCTTAAGTACCCGAGGATGCAGCCTATCTGGCCCTGGGGATTCTCAGCCTATAAATCCATTCAATTTACCTAACACCACTTTCCGGCTATCCTGGATTTCACCACATTTCCTCCATCTCATTTGACCCTGCGATTCCTGCTACTTCCGGCAATTTATTTATGTACCTTAGGGGTGAAGACAGAACCAAAGTAGTTATTCAATTGGTCTTCCATGTCCTTGTTCCTCATGATTAATTCACACGTTTCTGAACTGCAAGGGACCTACATTTGTTTTAAACTAATCTTTTGCGCTTCACATATCGATAAAAAAACTTTTGCAGTCAGTTTTTTATGTTTTCCTGCCAGTTTTCTTTCATACTCCATTTTCCTTTTCCTAATTAAGCCCTTTGTCCTCCCTCTGTGGTCCTCTGAATTTCTCCCAGTCCTCTGGTAGGCTGCTTTTTCTGGCTGATTTGTACGCTTCATCTTTTTCTTTGACACTATCCCTGATTTCCCTCGTTAACCACGGATGCACCACCTTCCCTGATTTATTCTTTTGCCATACGCGGATGAACAATTGTTGTAGTTCATCCATGCAGTCTTTAAAGGCCTTCCATTGCATATCCACCGTCAACCCTTCAAGAATCAATTGCCAGTCCATCATGGCCAATTCACGTCTCATACCCTCAAAGTTACCTTTCTTTAAGTTCAGGACCCGTGTTTCTGAATTAACAATGTCACTCTCCATCCTAATGTGGAACTCAACCATATTATGGTCACTCTTGCCCATCTCCTTTTGTAACATCTCCATTTGTATATGACACTAAGCTGGGTGGCAGTGTGGGCTGCGAGGAGGATGCTCTGAGGCTGCATGTTGACGGATAGGTTGGGTGAGTGGGCAGATGCATGGAAGATTCAGTATAATGTGGATAAATGTGAGGTTATCCACTTTGTTGGTAAAAACAAGAAGGCAGATACAGCAGGCAGTGAAGAAAGCTAATAGCATGTTGGCCTTCATAACAAGAAGTATAGGAGCAAGGAGGTCCATATACAGTTGTACAGGGCACTGGTGAGACTACTCCTGGAGTATTGTGTGCAGTTTTGGTCTCCTAATTTGAGTAAGGACATTATTGCTATTGGGGGAATGCAGTGTATGTTCACCAGCTTAATTCCCGGGATGACGCGACTGACATAAGATGAAATAATTGGCGTAAGGCGTGCACAGCCTAATGTTGTGGGACAACTTGTTCAGCTTGAGATTCTGTTTGTGCAATCACTATCCCCACACTCCGCCCACTCTCTCCCCACTCCCCCTCTCTATCCCCACACTCCCCCACTCTCTCCCCACTCCCCCTCTCTATCCCTCCCCACACTCCTCCTCCCCCACTCCCCCACCTCCCCCTCTCTATCCCCACACTCCCCCACTCTCTCTCTCCCCACTCCCCCTCTCTATCCCACACTCCTGCCACTCTCCTGCCACTCTCCCCACATCCCCCCTCTATCCCCACACTCCCACTCTTTATCTCCCCACTTCCCTCTCTATTCCCACCACTCACTTCCCATCTCCCCTCTCCCCACTCCCCCTCTCTATCCCCACACTCCCCACTCTCTCTCTCCCCACTCTCCCCCCTCTCTATCCCCACACTAACCCCTCTTTATTTCCCCACCCCCTCTCTATCCCCACCTCCCCCACTCTCTCTCTGCCCCACTCCCCCTCTCTATCCCCACACTCCTCCCCACTCTCTCTGTCCCCACCCCCCCTCTATCCCCACACTCCCCCACCTCCCCTGCTGTCTAACAGAGCCAGAATTGGTCTCTCTGTCCCGACTGCTGCTATAATGTTAATTTTTTTCCTTTCCCTAGGGGCCGTCACCCCAATAATATGCAGAAGGCAGTGCTTGTAGGAGAGGGGGAGAGCCACAGAGAGTCCTGCACTACCCGCTACCTCTTCTGACGGCCGCCCATGTGGCTGACCCTCATTGCGATCATGGCTGATCATCCACAATCAGTAACCCATGACTGCCTTCTCCCCATACCCCTTGCTTCCGCTAGCTCTATCTAACTATTTTAAATGCATCCGCTGAATTGGCCTCGGCTGCCTTCTGTGGCAGAGAATTCCACAAATTCACAACTCTCTGGGTGAAGTTTTTTCTCATCTCCGTCTTCACAGCGTGAACCTACGCTGCACTGCCTCAGTAGCAAGGATGTCTTTCTTCAAATTAGGACCAAATTTCACACAATACTCCAGATATGGTCTCAGCAGGGCCCTGTCCAATTACATAAGGACCTCTTTACTCTTATACTCAAATCCTCTTGTGATGAAGGCCAACATTTCATTCGCTTTCTTCACTGCCTGTTGTACCCGCATCTTTACTTTCATTGACTGATGCAGTCACAAGGACATCCAGGTCTTGTTGTGCTTCCCTTATTCCCCTGGTTCTGGACTCTCCCAACAAAGGGAACATGTTTCCTACCTGTAGCATTAACAAACACTTAATAATCTTATATGTTTCAAAAAGATCCGCTCATTTTGACCCATATCCCTGTCAACATGAATTACACATGAATGTTAAATGTTACCATAGACTGCATCTTTGGAACTGATGTGTTACAATGCTGAGAGATACATTCTGCAATCTGTATCTTGCTCTTTACTCCACATATTGTCCCTGAGAATGACTTGATTGTAATAACAACATAATAATTGGAGTAGAATTAGACCTTTTGGCCCAGCAAGTCTTTCTTCTGCCTTCTCTCCATATCCTCTGACATCTGTGCTAATCAAGAATGTATCTATCTCTGCCTTGAATAGATCCACTGATGGCCTCCACAGCCTTCTTTGGCAAAACAAATAGTAAGATTAAATGAGAACTTACCAGTTCGAAGTTTGATCTGTATTTTATGAAGGATACGACGATGAGGATTATGAGGACACCCCCCCTAAAAAAAAAGACCCACCCCCCCCCCTCACCGACAACAATACACACAACCCGCACACACCCCGAACCCGGCGACCCCGAACCCCCCATCCGGAACACAAGACCACCCCCTAGACCCCACAGACTCGGTGTTCCACAAAACACCACGGAACCACCCGAACCTTGCAGACACAGAACCCACCCAAGACCCACACCCACCACCCGAGAAGAACAACCGAGAAGACACTTACCCCCACATACCCTCGACCCTCCCACCCACCCTCCCCCCCTCGCACAGCAGAACCTACAAAGTACCCACCCCGTTCCAGCACGCATGCGCGACATTTCTTCAAAGCAGCGGTGTGGATTCACAGAAAAACACAACAATTGAAATAAATATAGTAAAGAAAAAATAAGAACTTAATTACCAGTTATGATCAGTATAATAGAGGGTGGGAGCGAGGGCACGTAATCCCTCATCGTAAACCCCCCCCCTCCTCATAAAATAAGATCAAACTTCGAACTGGTAAGTTCTCATATAATCTTACTATTTTACTTCGGAGTCACGTGAGTGACTACGTGAAGACTTCAAAGCTCTGTGAATCCGAACCGTTGTACCAGCTCATTGCTTCACTCACTGCCTGAAGACCTTAGAGGGAGGAAGCATGTTATACAATCAACAATAACCTGTTTGTGAACAAAAAAGGTTTATTAATAACAACAAAAAACAGAGAGCTCCCCCGGGCTTAAATTAAATATATCTGCAGACTCTAAAATTCTGTCTGCAAATGTAGCAGGCTCCGCCAGCGGCTACTACTATAAAACCTTTGGAAAGTTCTTTCCGAGGACCATCCTGCTCTGGCCAGAATATGGTCCATAGGCACATCCATTTGCCTAGCCGCCGACGTAGATGCCAGCCCTGGTGGAATGAGATTTGTACACATTAGTATCGATTCCCGCGGACTTAAGTAAAAACACCTGCTTGAGCCACCTTGAAATGGTTTGGCTCGTCACCTGACCATGAGGCTTCTTGTGGCTTATCCATAAGGCTTTTCTCTCCCTCTTAAGTTATATGTTGGTGTCTATGTAGTTGGACGAGATGGGTCTTGGCACACAACCGTGGGTCAGGTGAATATGCCCGGTAACTCCATAACTGGAGGCGTGGTACCTGGTCTAGATTGTTTGACCATCCCCTGAATGTGAAAATGTGATACAGTCCAATGACTCTGTACATGCTGTCCAGCCTCAGAAGGTGGAGGGACTGTACCCTTTGAGCTGACACTAGAGCCATATGAGCATGACTGATTTCAGTGTAAGTTGTTCCAGAGTACGTGACCTGGGTGGTGGCCATCCCCTAAGGTACGTCAGTACTATGCTGACATCCCAGATCTGAGTGTACCTAGGCCCTAGGGGATTGGTGTTTAAAACTGCCCCTCATGATTTTGACCACTAGTGGATGGGACCCCAAAGTCAGTTGTCCTGCTGCTGGAACCAAATAAGCTGACAACGCACTCCTGGCTGTATTAATGGCGCTGTAGCTGAGTCCTTCCCGACGTAATCCAAGCAGAAACTCCACAACACTGGTGGCTGTAGCTGTGGTGTATGGTAGTTCCTGTTTTGGAGCAATACCGTTCCCATTTTCTTATATTGGTCAGGTATTGTCTCCTGTGGGACTCCCGGTGAGATGCGGTCATCATGTTGATGGCGTCCTCAGACAGTCCCAGGCCCAGTAGAGGTTTTATTAGAATCTGCAAGCCAGGAGATTGACTCTGTCATGGCACGGGTGACTAATGCCTGACACTGGTGGATTAATAACTGTCGACTGCTGGGGACTTCCAACGGTGTTTCAACAGCCATGTCGAAAAGCCACTGGGAACCATGGCTGTGTAGGCCAGTCAGGTATTATCAGATTCTGAAGCGGAATCCAATTGAATCTTGCGTAATACCCGACTGAATGAGGCAGAAGGGAGGAAAAGCATAAAAGAACATTTTTCCCCAATGCAGCGAGAATGCATCAACTGCTGCTGCCTCAGTTCTGGTTCCCAAGCGACATACGTTGGTACCTGGTGATTCAGCCTGGATGCAAATAGATCGATATCTGGTGTGCCATATTGCTTTGTAATTTCAGCAAACACTTTGGGATTTAAACCCCCCCCCCCCCCATCCATTCGATGTTATCATTAAATCTACGTGACCTGGTGTCTGCCACTGTATTTTGCTTACCTGGAAGGTAAGTTGCAGATAACCAAATATGCCTTTCAACACACCATTGCCAGATTAGGTTGGCCAAATTGTCTCACACGATATCGACTTTACACCACCATGTGATTGATATAAGCCACCCCACCGTGGTATTATCTAGTTGCAACGGACATGACAATGATGCGTATTACATGAATATGCTTTTAAAAACCCATAAAACGCACCCAAACATTTCTAAATAGTTGATAAACCCCGTGTCTGTAGGCAAGATGATTCAAATTTACTCCATCTGCCCCCTGTGCTGGATTGCATGTTAGTTGCTCCCCAGCCCAAAGCACTGGCATCCGTTTGAATGGTTAATACTGGGTTGGTGATCATAATGGGACTGTGGAGCTGAGTCTTACATTTCCTCGCCCACCATTGTAACTCTGGAATGGATTCAGCAGTTAAACTCATAGCTCGGTCAAGTGACCTGAGTTTTGCTTTAGTGCATGCACTTTAGCTCTTTGCAAATTTTGATAGTGCAAAGGCCCAAATTGTACAGCTGGAAAGCTGCTACCATTTTGCCAATTAATCTAGCTACTTCCCGTATGGTTGGCTGATGTTTATTCATGAGTTTGTTGCATGAGATAGCGCCAATTCTGATGCTTTCCCCTTCGGCAGAGTTACAATCATGGCGAACAGTATCTATCGTAAATCCAAGATAGTTCCATGGCAGTGGACGGTTGTAAGATTGGATTTTTCTGGATGTATGACAAACCCCAAAGTTTCAAACAAAACGTTTGGTGGCTGCGACTGCCAAATAGCTGTCTTCCAAGGCTTTCTACTATTAAAATGTCGTCTAAATACCCATGACTAAGATGCTTTTGTTTCCTCAATAATGCCAAGGCAGGTTTTAAGATTTTAGTGAACAACCTTGGAGCAGAGGTTAGCCCATTTGGTAAGGCTTTATATTGCCATTAGCTGTTTCATCCAGATAAATTTTAAATATTTTCGATGGTCCTTGTGTATGGGTACTGAGTAGTAGGCATCTTTTAAATCAATGCTTGCTTAGAAAGTACCCCCTAGAAACCAATAGTCTGGCTGTTTCAAAAGTATCCATCTTGAAATGTATATACCTGACAGACTTGTTCAAAGTAGTTAAGTCAATGATGATGCGTCGTCGTCCACCATCTTTTTTGATTTTAGTGAAAATATTAGACACAAATTCCAAAGGTTCATGTTTTGTTCTTTCAATGACAGACCTTTAGCTTGTAATCTCATCAGTTCAGCTTGACCCTCTTGTTTTTTCCTTGACTGAGAGGGTGAATACCCTTTTGGGTATATGCTGAACTGGTGAAAATCTTCATGGACAAAGTCAATTTTGTAGCCATGTGAACGCTGCTGAGTATATACTTGTCATTAGTGATGGATTCCCATGCATCCAAAACAAGTGCAATCTCCCCCCTGTTAGCACAGAGCCCCTACTGCACATATGCTGAGAGGAACCAGACCCACCTACCTCCATGGTTATTGGTGCTTCTTCTGCCTCTTCGCTGGGTGATGAGGCGTCTGCTGGGCTGTAGAGGGTTGATGTTGATCTCGATGTTGTTGGGGGTGGCGCATTTTCCATGGGGTCCGCTCTGGGCCCTGGCCTAAAAAGGCTTACGGGGAATGGTTGCGGACCCCGAGCTTTCAACCAGTCGCATAGTGTGGTCGACGACTGGTGGACGCCATGGGGTACTGCCGCCTGGTTTGTTGGTCTGCTCGGTCCCAAACCTGCCCTCACGAGACCAAAGGTCTTGGATTCTTCTTCCAGTTCTTTTCACCTTTTTTGGAAGGTCTTTCCCAAAGAGCAGAATAGGAGGTTCACTGACCCCGGTGTTTTGCAGAGTCCCGCAAAATTTAGGGTTGAGGGCAGGCTTGATAATCTCCTTTCGCAAATTATTTATCTCATATTGAGTGGTGCACAGCAGAGCTAAAATGTGTCTTGCTGATTTTGTGGAGATGTCCGCACCATCAATGGACCGAGCATAAGATGTTATTCCTGCAGTCAGGAATTTAAGGATCTTCTGGGAGCTTCAAACTCCAGGTTTCTGATGTTCTGCCCCAAATGTCCCCAAATTTGGCTTATTGACAGCAGGTACATTCAAAGATGTACAATTTCCTGGGGCTGTAATATAGTTTTGAAGAGCCTCATTGACCACTTGTTCTTGTAGGGGTTTTAGAGGACAGGTGGTTAATGCTGGCTGCAAGTTTCGGCTCTAATGGCCGACCCGCTTGTGGAATGGCCACGTAGCGGTTGACCACACCCAGCAGCTCTTCCTGTTCCTGTACACCCTGCGTACTCCCGAAATCTTCAGCCAGTGACACCCCCTCTTCTTGACCAGCCCAGACCTGGTCGCCAATGCTGCCTTCAAAAGAAGGTGAAGCAATGGCCAGTGCCGTAAAAGGCACTGCGGGAGTGCCTGAACTCCCTTGGCGAGGCTGATGTGCTGCTCTCTCAGCAGATCTCGCTGGAGCAATTGCTCCATAAGCCGTTCCATGCGGCTTCTTGGCGGCTGCCTGTGCTCTCGTGCGGTAAGGCATCTTCAATCCGAAATGTCGGACACTACCGCCCGGTTCCGGCTGTAGGTACCTCCAGCCCGCTGCTCAGGCAGCACTAGCGGTGCTGGGCTCGGCTCGGTAGTTATAACCGCCGCCTCTTGCCCCCCCCTCCAAAGAGCATTCCTCAACGGAGGACGAACGGGGGCGAGCTGCAGACTTCTTTCCTCGGGCCTTGCTCATTCTCCTGGAACACAAGACCACAGAGAGAAAGACACACGGCCATGGGGGGTAAACTTACCTGTCGGCCCGACTTTTCAATTTGTAGCGGGGAGCGCCTTGAACTCCCGTTCGTCGCGGTGCACTGCATGAACGCTAATGTCGCGCATGCGTGCTGGACGGGGTCTTCACGTAGTCACTCACGTGACTCCGAAGTAAAATTCCACAGATTCACCACCCTCTGACTAAATACGTTTAATCTCAACACATTCCTAAATGAACGTCCTGTAATTCTGAGGCTATGACATCTAGTCCTAAACTCTTCCACTAGTGGAAACATCCTCTCCCCATCCACTCTATCCAGGCCGTTCATTATTCTGTACGTTTCAATGTGGTCCCCACTTATTCATCTAAACTCCAGCGAGTACAGGCCCAGTGCCGTACTCTGATCATAGTTTAACCTACTCATTCCTGGGATCATTCTTGTAAACCCTCTGTGAACCCTCTCCAGAGCCAACACATCCTTCCTCAGATATGGTACCCAAATTGCTCACAATATTCCAAATGTGGCCTGACCAGAGCCTTATAGACCCTTAACGTTATATCCCTGTTTTTGTATACAAGCCCCCTTGAAAAAAAAGCTAGCATTGAGTTTGCTTGTATAGACTTATCTGATTATATAGCATGCAAAGCAAAGCTTGACACTGTAGCTCAGTACATGGGCAGAGCATTAAATAGGAAAGGTGCATTCATTCTGGCCGGATTCTGTAGGTTTCCCAAAAGCCAGCTGAGGAACAGAAGAGGAACTGTGACAAGTCTCAGGTGATGCTTTGCTATGTCATGAGCTCAGTAAATGATGGAGTCTAAATGATAGACTCTTTTACATCAGCGACACTAAACGCTGACTGGGCGATCGTTTTGCTGAACACCTTCGCTCAGTCCGCCTGGACCTACCTGCTCTCACAGTTGCTAAACAATGTAATTCACCTTCCAATTCCCACACAGACCTTTCTGTTCAAGGTCTCCTCCATTGTCAGAGTGAGGTTAAACGCAAATTTGAGGAACCCAGTGGCATGAACATTGATTCTCTAACTACAAGTGACCCTTGCTTTCCCTCTCTCTCTATCCCTCCCCCACCCATATCGCACCAGCTTCACCCAACATGTAGCTAACAATGGTCAGTTTCCTTTATCATCGTTACTTTTAACATAACTTTAATTCATTGTTCTTTATCTCACTAAAACATCTTCTATATCTCTCTCTTTTCTTAACCCAACCAGTCTGAAGAAGGGTCTAGACCCGAAACGTCACCCATTCCTACTCTCCCAACATCTGTAACATTTTTCCTCCATCTACCCAGTCCGTTCCTCGAAGAATTGTATATGTTTCTACAAGATTCCCTCTCATCCTTATTAATTCCACCGGATACAAGCAAGGTCGACCCATTCTTTCATCATATATCAGACCGGCCATCCCGGGAATAAACCTGTCGATCCTACGCTGTACTCCCCCAATAGCAAGAATGTCCTTCCTCAAATTAGGAGCCCAACATTGTACACAATGCTCCAGGTGTGATCTCACCAAGGCCCTGTACAACTGCAGTACATCTAGAGTATTGTGTTCAGTTTTTGCAAATATGTTGTCAAACTGGAAAGGGTGCAGAGAAGATTAACGAGGCTGTTGCTAGGATACGCGGGTCTGAGTTATAGAAGGAGATTGGGAAGGCCAGGACTTTATTCCTTGGAGCGCTGGAGGGGGAGGAGTGAATTATAGAGATTAACAAAATCATGAGAGGAATAGATCAGGTAAATACACAGCTAGACGAGGGAATTAAATAACGAGTTTGATGAGGGAACTATGTAAATGACGATTTAGACGAGTGAATTAAATGTAACATCTCTACGTTTGTGGATGACACATACTATAGCTATGTGGCAGTGTGAGCTGCGAGGAGGATGCTATGAGGCTGCAGAGTGACTTGGATAGGTTGGGTGATTGGGCTGGAGCATGGCAGATGCAGTATATGGTGGATCAATGTGAGGTTATCCACTTTGGTGGCAGGAACAGGAAGGCAGATTATTATCTGAAAGGTGTCAGATTGGGACAAGCGGAGGTGCAACGAGACCTGGGTGTGTTTATACATTAGTCACTGAAAGTAAGCATGCAGGTACAGCAGGCAGTAAAGAAAGCCAATGGCATGTTGGCCTTCATTGCGAGAGGATTTGAGTTTAGAAACAAGGAGGCCCTACTGTATTTGTACAAGGCCATGGTGAGACCACACCTGGAATATTGTGTACAATTTTGGTCTCCTAATTTGGGCAAGGCCATTATTTCCATTGAGGGAATGCAGTGTAGGTTCACAAGATTATTTCCCGGGATGGCGGGACTGACATATAATGAAATAATGGGTCGACTCGGCTTGTATTCGCTGGAATTTTGAAGGACAAGAGGGGATTTTATAGAAACATATAAAATTCAGTGGATTTTACAGGGTACAAAGATGGAAATATGTTCCCGCTGTTGGGGGAGTCCAGAACCAGGGGTCACAGTTTAAGAATTTGGACTGAGACGAGTAAAGACATTTTTAACCCGGAGAGATGTGAATCTGTGGAATTATCTGCCACATAAATCAGTGGAGGTCAAACCACTGGGTGTTTTCAAGATTGAGTTAGATTTAGCTCTTCGGGCTAAGGGAATCAAGCGATATGGGGAAGAAACTGATTTTGGATGATCAGCCATGATAGTATTGAATGGCCGTTCTGACAAATGGTCGAATGACCGACTCCTGTACCTATTTTCTATGGTTCTTTATTTCTATCTTTCTAGTCAGGAAAAGTTCGGTAAACTGTTGACACTGAAGGCAGATAGATCCCCAGAGCCTCATGGCCTGCATCACAGAGAACTCAAGGAGGTGGCCCTGGAAATCGTGGATGACTGGTGATCATTGTCCAATGTTCTATAGACTCTGGATCAGTTCCCGTGGACTGGAGGGGAGCTAATGTAACGCCACAGTTTACGAAAGGATGGAGAGAGAAAAAAAGGGCATCATAGACAGTTTAGCCCGAAATCGGTAGTGGGGAACCTGTTTGAGTCCCCCCTCCCTCCCCCCACTACCTCTCCCCCTCTCTCTCCCCCACCATCTCCCCCTCCCTCTCGCCATCCCTCTCCCCCTCCCTCTCCCCACTACCTCTCCCCCTCATACCCTCCACCTCTCCCTCCCTCTCCCCTCCCTTTCCCCTCCATCTCCCCCTTCCCCTCCCTCACAACCTATTCCCCTCCCCTCTCCCCCTCCCCCTCCCCGTCCCCTCCCTCCCCCTCATTCCCCTCCACCACTCCCACCTCCCTCTCCCCCTCCTCTCCCGCCTCGCCCTCTCCCCCCCTCTCTCGTCCCTCGCCCCCTCATTCTCCCGCCCTCTCCCCTCCCGCTCCCCCTCCTCTCCCCCTCCCTCTCCCCCTCCTCCCTCCCTCTCCACTCCCTCCCTCTCCCTCCCTTCTCTCCTCTCCCCCCTCCTCTTTCCCTCCTCTCCCTCTTCCTCTCCCGTCCCTCGCCCCTCCTTCTGACCCACATACATGACCACCCCTCCATCCCTCCATCTCCCTCGATCCCCCCTCTCACTTTCCTCTACCCCTCTCTCCCTCTCTTCCTCCCCTTCTCGCGCCTTCACTGTCTCACACTCCCCCCCCTCACCCCCCTCTCTCTCCTTTCCCCCCCTCCCCTGCCTACCTATCCTTCTGGCACTCCTTCCCCCTCCCCCCTCTATCCACCAATCTACATCATTCCACTCCCCCTTCCCCCCCTCCCCTGCCACGTCTCACACTCCGCCTCTCCCCCTTCCCCCCCCGTCTCCCCTTCCTTGCCTCTTGGAAAAACTATTAATCCATTTTTCATCAGTAGTGAAGAGTTTGATGACGTTTTACGCTCTAACATAATATTCATTTCAGATATTAGGAATGGGCTGGGTTGTGGTGGGATCGCCTCCCCCTCCCTCTCCCCCTCCCCACCCCTCCCACTACCCATCTCCCCTCCCTCACCACTTGCTCCCCCCTTCCCTCCCTCTCCCCTTACCTCCCTCCTTCCTTTCCACCTCTCTCTCTCCGCCTCCCTCCCTCCCCCATTCACCCCCCTCCCCCACCCCCTTCCCCTCCCCTTCCCTCACCCCTCCCTCACTCCCCCCCTTGAACACCCCTCCCTCACCACCCCTCCCTCACTACCCACCCTCACCTCTCCTTCTCCCCCTCCACCCCCTCTCTTTCCCCTCACCCAATCCCATTCACCTCTACCCTCTCCCCTACTCTTGCCCCTCATCCCACCCCTCGCAATCAACCTCCCCTTCACCCTCTCTCTCATTGCCCTTCCTCCTGCCTCTCCCTACCCCTCCATCCATCACCCCTCCCCCTCCCTACACCAACTTCTCCTCCCCCCTCCTCAACCCCCTCCCCCTCCCCTCACTGTCCCTCTCTCTCCACCAACTCCTCCTCCTCCCTCGACCCCCTCCGTGTCCCCCCCTCTGGATGCCACAGTATTTTACTCAGTGGGGGAATCAAATGACCTTCGCACACAGGTTCAAGGTGAAGGGGGAAAACATTTGAATAGGAATCCGAGGGGTAACTTTTCCACACAGAGGGTGGTGGATGTATGGAACAAGCTGCCAGAGGAGGTAGTTGAGGCTGGGACTATCCCGCCGTTCAAGAAACAGTTAGACAGGTACAAGGAGAGGTCAGGATTGGAGGGATATGGACCAGGCGCAGGCAGGTGGGACTAGGGTAGCTGGGACATTGTTTGGCCGTTGTGGCCAGTTGGGCCGAAGGGCCTGTTTCCACACCGTATCACTCGATGACACGATGACTCTGTCACCCTCTCTCCCCTCTCCCCCTCCCCTCCCCAGCAACCTCCCTCTGCCTCCCTTGCCCTTCCTCTGCCACCCTCCCCTCCCCAGCTACCCCCCGCCTCCCTTGCCCTTCCGCCTCCCTCCCCTCCCCAGCTGCCTCCCCATGCCCCCCTTGCCCTTCCTCTGCCTCCCTCCCCTCCCCAGCTACCTCCCTCTGCCTCCCTTGGCCCTTCCTCTGCCTCCTCCCCTCCCCAGCAAACACTCCCCCTGCCCCCCTTGCCTTCCTCTGCCTCTCCTCTCCCCAGCTACCTCCCTCTGCCTCCCTTGCCCTTCCTCTCCTCCCCTCTACCTGCCTCTCCATTCGCTCCCCTTCCTTCCCCCTTCTTTCTGCCCTCTCTCTTCCCCTCCGTCCTCCCCCGTCTCCCTCCCTCTCTCTTGTCTCCCCCTGTATCTCCACATCTCACTCACTCTCTCTCTCCTACCCCCGCTCGCGTTCTCTATTGCTCTAGTGTCTTCCTCTTCTACTGGACATTGTGAAAGGGGGAGGTGAGCAGCCAGAGCTCATGGTAACATATTACTAGCAAAGACACAGGTAGGAAGGGAGATGAGGGAGGGAGTGAGACAGGTTGGGAAAAGTGGGCAATGAACTGGCAGATGGAATATAGTGGAGCAAAGTGTGGAGTCTGCATTTTGGTTGTTGGAATAAAGGCGTAGACTATTTTATAAATGGGGGAGGGAATCCAGAAATCGGAGATGCAAAGGTCACTTGGGAATGCTGGTGCAGGATTCCCAAAAAGTTAATCTGCAAGTTGAATCGGTAGTAAAGAAAGCAAACTCAATGTTAGTATTTATTTCAAGAGGACATGTCCTGCAAAAACAGGGATGTGATGTTGAGGCTCAATGAGGTGCGGGTAAGGCCACATTCAGAATATTGTGAGCTATTTTATGTACCGTATCTAAGGATGTGCTGGCTATGGAGAGGGTCCAGAGGAGGTTTTACAATAAATATCCCCAGGAATGAGCACGTTTAACCCATGATGAGCGTCAGTCGGCACTGGGCCTGTACTCAGTGGAGTTTAGAAGAATCCTCATTGAAACATACGGAATAGGGAAAGGCTTTGATAGAGTTGTGTGTGGAGAATGTGTTTCCACTAGAGTCTAGGACTACAGGTCATTGGCCTCAGAAATTAAAGGATGTTCTGTTAGGAAGGAGATGCTGAGGAATGTCTTCAGTCAGAGGGTGGTGAACCTGTGGAAATCTTTGGCCAACATAGGGCTGTGGAGGCCAAGTCCAGTGGATAATGTTAAAGCAGAGACAGATGGAATCTTGATTAGTACAGGTGTCAGATAGACTTGATTGAGTTTATGTTCAGTATATCCTTATCTGATTATATAGCATGCACAACAAAGCTCGACACTGTAGCTCGGTACATGGGCAGAGCATTAAATAGGAAAGGTGCATTCATTCTGATGGGATTCTGTAGGTTCCCAGACGCCAGCTGAGGAACAGCAGAGGAACTGCGACAAGTCTCAGGTGATGCTTTGCTATGTCATGAAGCCCAGTAAATGATAGAGTCGTTGAGAGTGTTGCCCAATAGAGCACAGTTGGACGACAGGAAGGTGACATCAGATATACATGTACTGAGACGGACAAGGGCTGATTGGGGACAGTCAGCACAGATTTGTACGTGGGAGATAGTGTTCTCACGAACCTGATTGAGCTTCTTGAAGATGTGACCAAAAACGTTGATGATGACAGAGCTGTCGACGTTGTAAAATGTGGATTTGAGCAAAGGTATTTTACAAGCATCCACATGGTAGGCTGCTCTGGAATGTAAGATTGCAAGGGATCCAAGGAGAGAGAGCTGAATGGATAGAAACTTGGCTTCATGGAAGGAAGCAGAGGGTGATGGTGGAGGGTTGTTTTTCAGACGGGAGGCCTGTGACTAGTGGTGACAACGTACAAGGCATGAGCAGCAAATTTGCAGCTGACACTAAACTGGGAGGTATTGTAGATACTGGAAATGTTTGTGAGAAATTGCAGCAAGATCTTGATCGGTTGGGCAGGTGGGCTGAGGAATGTCTGATGGAGTTTAATACAGAGAAATGTGAGGTGTTGCATTTTGTGAAGTTTAATAAGGGCAGCACCTACACAGTGAATGGTCGTGCTCTGGGAAGTGCTGTGGAGCAGAGGGATCTACGAGTGCAGTTACATAGTTCCTTGCAAGTGGCATGATGGGTAGATAGGGTGATTAAAAAGGCATTTGGCACATTGGCCTGCATCAGAATATTGTGTAGAAGTTGGGAGGTCATGTTACAGATGTATAAGACGTTGATGAGAACACAGTTAGTGTATTGTGTTCAGTGTTGGCCACCGTGTTCTGGGAAATATGTTGTCAAGCTGGAAATGGTGCAGATAAGTTTAACGAGGCTGTTGCCAGGACACGAGGGCCTGAGCTATAGAGGGAGATTGGGCAGACAAGGACTTTATTCCTTGGAGCGCAGGGGAGTGGGGAGTGATCTTATAGAGATGTAGACATCATGACAGGAATAGATCAGGTAAATACACAGTCTATTGCCCAGATTAGGGGAATCAAGAACCAGGGACATGGGTATCAGGTGAGGGGGGAAATATTTAATAGGAACATGAGGAGTGACTATTTACACAAAGGGCGTTGTGTATATGAAAACAACTGCCAGAGGAGGTTGTTGAGGCAGGTACTATCATAAATACATGAGTTAATCTGTGCAGGTACATGGATGGATAGGTGTAGAGGGACATGGGCCAGTTGAAATAGTGTAGATGGAGCGTGTTGTTTGGACTGGGCAAGTTTGGGTCACAGGGCCTGTTTCCATGCTGTATGACTCCATGCCCATTGACCATTAAGCATATGCTTATCAACCACACCCCTTGAACCTTATCCACCCCCCACTCACCAAGTTTTTTTGTCCTGACCCTCTCTCCACCTTTCTCATTTCCCCCCCCCCAACGCAATCAGTTTGAAGAAGGGTCCCAAGCAAACCCCACATATCCATGTTCTCCAAGAGTTGCTGCCTGATGCACTGAATACTCCTGCACTCTATGTCTTTAATTGTGAACCAGTATCGTAGTTGTTCTTGGTATCTTCCCTGGTTACAGTTACAGTTTTAAGGAACGTCGCTCGATATGTTTGCATCAGACAGAATCCCGGTGCACATGTTCATAATACATTTGTTCAGAAAAATTTAATTCCAATAAAGATAGATATCTCTATTGAGGTGTAGTTTTACCATTACTACACATTGACCCCGGTTCCATCCACTCTTCGGATGCTGTCTATGTGGAGTTGTATGTTCTTCCCATGACTGTGAGGGTTTTTCTCCGGGTGCTCCTGGTTTCTCCACAACAGAGGGTGTGAGGTAGTTGGTACGAGCTGCCCATAGGAGGGAGTTACCGGCAAGTACCATATCAACAGGCGAAGTACACTTGGACAAGGATACGAACAGGAGAGTGTGAGAGGAACAAGGGCCAAACACGGGCAGGTGGGACTGTATAGATGGGGCATCTTGGTTAGAATGGCACGTTGGGGAGGGTCTATTTCCGTGCTGGTGTGACTCTATGCAAGGTTCCGTACAAGTGGCCAGGGTGGTGAAAAGACACTGCCTTCATTGGGCAAGCGGACTGAGCACAAAGGTTGTGCATCGTGATACATCTGTACATCTCGTTGGGAAGACCACACATTGGAGTACTGTGCACAACTCTGGTCACCAAGCCACAGGAAGGATGCCATTGTATTGGACAGGCGACAAACGAGATTCACCAGGAATGTTAGCTGGGCTGGCAGACTTAATATGGGGGAGAGGGTTGATAATCTGGGGCCTTTTCCTTTGGAGAGTGGGAGGATGAAGTGTGACCTTATTGAGGTGTACAGGTTCACGAGGAGCATGATTTAACTACCATACACAAGTAAGGTATATGTCGTAATAAGCATCGGGCAGTGGCTTCTCTGACATCCACCATCTAAAATGCTTTGAGAGGACCGGTGTTTGGCGCATATTAACTCCAGTATACCACCAGGCCTTGATCTCCATTACAGTTTGCTCATCAACGCAGCCGGTCTCCAGCAGTGACCATCCCGGCCCTAAACCCATTTCTCTGGAATTCATAGACAACAAGTTGGCATAGAAACATAGGGAATAGGTGCAGGAGTAAGGCCATTCGGCCCTTCCAGCCTGCACCGCCATGACAAAAAATCATGGCTGATCATCCAATATCAGTAACCCCGTTCCTGCTTTCTCCCCATATGCCTTGATTCATCCAATAGCCCTTTAGAGCTAAATCTAACTCTCACTTGAAAACATCCAGACTGGGCTCACTGACTTTCTGTGGCAGTGTATTCCACAGATTCACAACACTGTGTGAAAAACATGTTTTCCTCATCTAATTCCCAAATAGCCCATCCTATATTCTTATTCCTTACCCTTATTCTTAGCCCTTATTCTTAAACTGTACCCTGGTTCCGGTCGGACACCACCCCCAACAGGGACATTTTTCCTGCATCGAGCCTGTCCAATCCCTTTAATGTTATATATTTCTGTAAGATCCCCTCTCATCCGTATAAATTCCATGAATATAAGCCCAGTCGCCCCATTCATTCATCATTTCTCACTCCCGCCATCCAGGGAATTAATCTGGTGAACCGTATGCCGCACTCTCTCAAGAGCAAGTATTGGTACATTAGGAATTGTCCCACGTTAGACTCCTATCTATCCGCTATAGCTCTTGCCACCATAATCCCATCCAAACTGATCCCCAAGCTGCTGGGACCTTGGAATCAGCTCCACCCTCTGCCACTGGATCTGCAACTTTCTGACCCTTCCAATCGGTGAAGATAGGTGACAGCATCTCATCCGCAAATAATCATCAACAATGGTGCCCCGCAAGGATGCGTTCTCTTCAGTCCACTAATACACTCCCTATACATGACACTCAAGGCCAAATGTGGCTAAATTCCATCTGCATAGTCTGCAAACGGGCAACACTGTGGTGGATGAATCACGACCAATAACGGGGATGGAGTACAGGAAGGGTTATGTCATAAGGTCATCAGTGATAGCAGTATAATTAGGCCATTCGGCCCATCAGGTCTATTCCGCCATTCAATCATGGCTGATCTATCTCTCCCTCCTTGCCCCAATCTCCTGCCTTCTCCCCATAACATCTGGTACCTGTACTAATCAAGATCTATCTATCTCTGCTTAGTAATATCTACAACTACATTGGCCCTCTATTGTGGAAAAGAATCCCACAAATTCACCACCCTCTGACTAAAGATATTTCTCATTTCCATCCTATAAATTCACTACCATTGTAGATCCTCCCCATGTTAGACATCCCAAAATGCATTACCTCACAATTCTCTGCATAAAATTCCATCAACCATTCCCCAGTACACTTGGCCAATCGATCAAGACCCTACTGCAATTAATCACAGCCATCGTCACTATCTGCAAAACCACCCACTTTTGTATCATCTGCAAACTTGCTAAACTTGCTCTGTAAGTTCTCATCCAAATCATTGATGTAGATGACAACAGTAACGGGCCCAGCACTGAACACTGAGGCACACCACTAGTCACAGGCCTGCAGTCTGAGAAGCAACCTTCCTTCCACCATCACACTCTGCTTCCTTCCCTGAAGCCAAATTTCAACCCATTCCGCTACCCTCTCCTTGTAAACTATATAAAGGTACAGACCTAAAAAATTGTCACCGCAAACTTTAAGGACCATTTAGACAGGTGCATGGACAGACAGACAGGCCATTTATAGGAATATGGGGATGGGACATGTTGGCCGGTGTGGGCAGGCAGGCAGGCAGGCTGGACTGAAGATGCTGTGAGACTCTATGTCTCTATCGCTCTATAAACTGGAGGGTGTGTTTGTGTGCACAAATAGTGCATAAGATATTCCTCACTTGCCATGAGATTCTTTGTGTGCTGGGAGTCGTAGAACAGATTCATTTAAGACAAAGCCGGTTAATCACACTTTTTAACATTATTATTACAGCAGTTTGTCCAATGGTCACACATGGATAGGGAACCTGCAAACAGTCCAATCTTCTACAGTGGGTCAGCACAAGGCAATTGTTGTCATGATGCCAGTGTGAAAATATATCTGGGTAGTGTGCGACGGAACTGGGAACTGGTTGTTATTTCAAATGTTTGACTATAAAGGGTTAACTGAAGTTCAGTATCCGTAATTAATCTCATCTCTCATGAGCACTAACCTATCTTGCTGCTCTCCTCTCCTCGCTGGTAAACACGGCACGTGAAGATGCTTTAACTTGTTATTTCATCTTAATTGACAGTGGTTAGAAATACTAATTGCCCCTCTCCGGGATGCAATAGAAAGAAAAACACATAATGCAGAAAATTATAGTGTAGCTTCAGATCTGAGAAAGGGGGGTAGTTAAGTATGGTTGCCGTATTCTTCGTCCAGGGGAGGGAACTATTAGTTCCACCCATTAACCACTAGCTGGGCTCGTTCAATCTGCAGTTTATTTGTCATGAACTACTTCAGACTCCCGACAGGTAGATGTGACTTCAAACCCACGGATCAGACAGCAAGGTCGGTCTGAGTGTAAATGTACCAACTCACCGCTAGGCTGTCCACACAGTGGTTACAGAGAAAGCGAATGCTCACACACACACACACAGACTCTATTGATGTTGTTGTTTATCAAGTCATTCAAGAGCGCATATCTCCCATCATGCAGTGTAAAGCTGGTACTGGTAGAAAGTGAAATCAACACTTCAATGGAGCAGCAGGGTCCTGGTTATTAAAAATGACCAAATGTATTGAGTCAGGCAATGCTAATTATGTTTTTCCCTCTTAATTCTTGCATGTTTGAGAAATGTGGACACCGGTTGAGAGTTTCATTCATCTGATTCATGGCGAGGGTTTAGTGGTGACTAAATATATTAAACAGTTGTTATATGACATAGAGTCATACAGCATGGAAACTTGCCTCTGGCCCAACATGTCCATGCCATGCCCTACACTCGTACTCTGCCTGTGTTTGACCCATATCCCTGTAAACTGTCTGTCCATGTACGTGTACACATTTATGTATTCTTCTTCTGGGTTATGGCGTGCATAAGCCTAATGATTTAGGGACAACTTGTTCAGCCTGATATTCCGTTTGTGCACGTTCAGGTTGATTCTGCATTCTGTTGAAACAGGCGTACCATGGTTGAAAGGTTGCAATCTCTATTCCGCGCCACACTCCTCCCACTCTCTCTTCCCCATCCCCCTCTCTGTCCCTCACACTCCGCCCCGCTTCTTGTACTAGATGAGTATTTCCCAATGAAATTGCCATTGCCAGATAGCCTTATGTGGTCGCAAATAATATTTCCAGAGATTCATCTCTCCCATTCAGAATGTAGGAAATTCCCTGCTCCTCTCAACATCCTACCCAAACATGAATCATCGTTATTTCTGGAGGCTAGCACCTTAGTTCTCGAATCTTAGCCAACTAGTGGAAACATCTTCTCACATCCACTCTTATCAACGCCTCTGTCTACTAGTCTGTATGTTTCAATGAGGTACCGCCTCATTTCTTCTAAGACACCAGCAAGTACAGGCCCAGTGCCGACAAACGCTCTTCAAGTTGTAAGCCTACTTCATTCCTGGGGAATATCCAATAACTTGCAACCTCACCTCTGGACCCTCTCCAGAGCACAGCACATCCATTACCTCATATATAGGTGCCAGAATTCTTCAATGAGAGATGTTTTTTAAGGCTTCTACTGTTTCTTGCGTCCTTGATCGGACTACGTTACTGGTGTGTTGCCAGATATCTCGAGCGGACCGGGACTTGGGTACTTTTATTAATGGCTAGGCAGTTGACTAGCGGTGTGCGCAAGGAGACTCAGTGTGGATCCCCGGTTATATTTGACAATAGATTGACAATTTGTGGACAAGGAATTAAATGTAACTTAGAAACATAGATAACATAGAAATTAGGTGCATAGTGAGCAGGCCATTTCTGCCTCTTCGAGCCTGCACGCCATTAATTATGATCATGGGCTGATCAATCCAACTCAGTAATCCTGTACTCTGCCTTCTCTCCATACCCCTGGATCCCTTCAGCCACAAGGGCCACATTCCAAACTCCCTCTTAAATTTGGCCAACGAACTGGTCACCTCAACTCCCTTCGTGGTGGCAGGAGAATTTCCGACAGTATTTCACACCTCTCTGTGTGAAGAAAAACGATTTTTATCACCTCGGTCCTATAAATCACTTCCCCTTTTCCTTAAACTTGTGACCCCTTGTCCTGGACTGCCCCAACATGGGAACAATCTTCCTGCTATCTTAGCCTGTCCAACCCCTAAGTATTTTGTGAGTCTTCTTGAGATCACCCCTCTATCTTCTAAATTCAGCGAATAGTACAAGCCAAGGTTATACGTCAGTCTTTCTCATATGGAAATTTTTCACGTTTGCCACCTCTTTCCCAAGGATACAGTCTGGTTGACCCTTCTTGTAGATCTCCTCTATGGCAAAAGAATGGGCTTTCCTAGATTAGGAGACCGATAAACTTGTACGCAATCTCAGGTGTGGCCTCACCAAAGACCTTGTACAACTGCAGTAGAAACCGCCCTGCTCTTGTACTCAGAAATCCGTTTTGCTATGAATGCCAACATACATTCGCTTTCTTTCACATCCTGCTGAACCTGCATGACACTAATTTCAATGAATGGCATGTTACATGACCACGCCATGGTCTCGCGGATCTCCCCTTTTCCTAATCGGTCACCAGTCAAATAATAGTTTTTGTCCACAATAGTGGATAACCTCACATTTTCACATTATTACTGCATCTGCCGTGCATCCTTGCCCACTCACCAATCCTATCCAAAGTACCTTGATGTTCTCCTAGCTTTCCTCCTCACAGCTAACCACTGCCCCCAGCTTCGTGTCATCCGCAAACTTTGAGATGTTTGCTTTAATTCCTCTTGTCAATCATTTATGTTATATGTAAATAGCGGGCGGTCCTTGCACTGAGCCTCGTGGTTCCCACTAGTCAATGTCTTCCATCCTGGAAAGGACCTGTTCACTCCTACTCTTTGCTTCCTGTCGGCAAGCCAGTTCTCTATCACATCCAATACTGAACCACCATAACGTGTGCTTTAATAGACTTTGTATTTTAATCTCTTGTGCTGTGTCCTTCGCTCTGTAAGGGCACTTCTGTGAAAAGTCTCCAGATATAACACATCCACTGCTTTCTCCCTTATCCACTCTTACTAGTTACATCTCAAAAAATTCTATAGATTCATTCAGGCATGATTTACCCTTCGTATATCCATGCTGATTTGGCCAATGATTTCACACTTTCCAAATGCGCTGCTATCCCATCTTTAATAATGTCTCTAGCAGTTTTCCCCACTTACCGATTGTTAGACTAACTGGTCTGTAATTCCACGTTTTTCTCTCCTCCTCTCCTTTTAAAACGTGGGGTTTACCTGGCTACCCTCCAATCCTCAGGAATATCCAGAATCTAAGAGTTTTGAAAATTATCCTAAGGCATCTGCTATTTCTGGGTACTTCCTTAAGTACCCTGGATGTCAGACTTATCTGGGCCTGGGATGTTATCGGCTTTAATCCATTCAATTTTACTCTAACACACTTTCCGGCTAACCTGGATTTCAATCATTTCCTCATCTCATTTGACCCGCTGATTCCCTGCTACTTACCGGCAATTCATTTATTGTCTTCCTTAGTGAAGACAGAACCAAAAGTAGTTAGTCAATTGGTCTGCCCATTGTGTCCTCTGTTCTCCATGATCAGTTCACCGTTTTGACTGCAAGTGGTCCTACATTTGTTTTAACTATTCTTTTGCGCTTCACATATCATAAAGAACTTTTTGCAGTCAGTTTTATGTTCCTGCCAGTTTCTTTCATATTCATTTTCCTTCTTTTCTCCTAAATATAAGCCCTTTGTCTCCTCTGTCTGGTCTCTGAATTTCTCCCTCAGTCCTCGGTAGGCTGCTTTTTCTGGCTGATTTGTACGCTTCAATCGTTTCTTTGGATTACTATCCTCTGTAAATTTCACATCTCCATCTCTATCCCCACACTACCCCACTCTCTCTCTCCTCCCACTCCCCATCTTATCATCCCCACACTCCTCCCACTTCCCACTCCCCCTCTTAACACCACACACCTCCCCACTCTCTCTCCTCCCACCTCCCTTCTATCCCCACACTCCTCCCCACTCTCTCTCTTCCCCACTCCCTCTCTTCCCCTTCCAAACCTTCCTCCACTCTCTCTCTCTCCCCACTTCCCCTCTCTATCCCCACTCACTCCCCCACCCCTGCTTGTCTAACGAAGCCAGAATTGGTATCTCTGTCCCGACTGCCTAGCTAACAATTGTTACCGCGAGGGGGGGCCGTCACCCAATAATTGCAGGAAGGCAGTGCTTTGTAGGATGAGGGGGAGGCCACAGAGAGTCCTGCATACCGCTGCTCTTTGACGGCCACCCATTGTGGCTGTCCCTTCATTGGATCATGGCTGATCATCCACAATCAGTAACCATGCTGCGCCTTTCTCCCATACACTTGATTTCGCTAAGCACCAAGAGGCTCTATCTAACTATTTTCTAAATGCATCGCTTGATTGGCCTCCGCCTGCCATTCGGAGCAGAGAATTCCACAAATTAACAACTCTCTGAGTGAAGTTTTTTTCTTTCATCTCGTCTTCACAGCGTGAACCTACGTGCACTGCTCAGTAGCAAGGATGTCTTTCTTTCAAATTGTAGGACAAAATTTCACACAATCCTCCGATATGAGTATCAGCAGGGCATGTCCAATTACTTAAGGACCTCTTTTACTCGCGTAATACTAAATCCTCTTGTGATGAAGCACAACATTTCATTCGCTTTCTTCTATGCCTTTTCGTTCTGCATCTTTATGTTATGGACAGATGCTAAGTACACAGGACTTCCAGGTCTTGTTGTGTCTTCCCCTTATTCCCCTGGTTCTGGACATCCCCCAACAATGGGAACATGTTTTCCTCCTGTAGCATTAACGCAATCACTTAAAATCTTATATGGTTTCTAATAGCAATCCACTCTTTTTGACTCCACGCACTATCCCTGTCAACAGAATTACACATGAATGTTTATAATGGATCCAGACTGACGGCTACTCTAGCCTTTGTGGCCCTCAAAAACAAATCGATTCACCACTCTGACTAAATACGGGTTTACTTTCTCAAAACATTCCTAAATGAACGTCCTGTAATTCTGAGGCTATGAATTTCTAGTCCCTTAACGTCTTCCACTAGTGGAAACTTCCACTCCCCATCCATCTTTCCTAAGCGTTCATTCTTCTTGTACGTTTCAATGTGGTGCCCACTAAAATCCAGCGAGATTACAGGCCCAGTGCCGTACTTGATCAAAGTTTCTACTACTCTTTAACTGGGATCATTCTTGTAACCCCCCTCTGAACCCATCTCCAGAGCCTATTACACATCTTCCTCAGATTATGGTTACAAATTGCTCACAATATTCCAAAAGTGGTCCAGATACCACGAGCCTTATATACCCTTAACGTTATATCCGTATTTTGTATACACGCCCCCTTAAAAAAAAGCTAGCATTGAGTTTGCTTGTATAGACTTATCTGATTATATAGCATGCAAAGCAAAGCTTGACACTGTAGCTCAGTACATGGGCAGAGCATTAAATAGGGAAGGTGCATTCATTCTGGCCGGATTCTGTAGGTTTCCCAAGCCTGCTGAGGAACAGAAGAGGAACTGTGACAAGTCTCAGGTGATGCTTTGCTGTCATGAGCTCAGTAAATGATGGAGTCTAAATGATAGATCGTTTTGCTGAACACCTTCGCTCAGTCTGCCTGGACCTACCTGCTCTCACAGTTGTAACTATGGGTAATTTCACTCGTTCTCCAATTCCCAACACTGGACCTTTCTGTCAAGGTCTCCTCCATTGTCAGAGTGAGGTTAAACGCAAATTTGAGGAACCCAGTGGTATGAACATTGATTCTCTAACTTCAAGTGACCCTTGCTTTCCCCTCTCTCTCTATCCCTCCCCCACCCAAATCGCACCTGCGTCACCAACCATGTAGCTACAAATGGTCAGTTTCCTTTATCATCGTTTACTTTTAACATAACTTTTAATTCATTGTTCTTTATGCTCACTAAAATATCTATATCTTCCCTTTTCATAACCCAACCAGTCTGAACAAAGGGTCTAGACCCGACAAACGTCACCCATTCCTACTCTCCAATTACTGTAACATTTTTCCTCATTCTACCCAGTCCGTTCTCGAAAGAATTGTATATTTTTCTACAAGAATCCGAGTGGGTGGGATCTTATTAATCCACCATAACAAGCTAGGTCGGAGACCCATTCTTTTCACAATATCAGGCCAGGCCATCCGGGAATAAAACCTGTCCGATCCTACGCGCACTCCCCCAACAGCAAGAATGTCCTTCCTCAAATTCGGAGCCCAACCCATGTACACAATCACCAGGTTTGGATCTCACCAAGCACCCCTTGTACAACTGCAGTACATCTAGAGTATTGGTGTTTCAGTTTTTGCAAATATGTTGTCAAACTGGAAAGTGCAGAAAGATTATCGACGGCGTTTGCTAGATACGCGGGTCTGATTATAGTAGGAGATTGTGAAGGCCAGGACTTTATTCCTTGGATGCGCTGGAGGGTGAGGATGAATAATAGAGAAAAACAAAATCATGAGAAATAGATCAGGTAACTACACAGCTAGACGAGGGAATTAAATAATGATTTGATGAGGAACTATTAAGAAACGATTAGCCAGGTGATAAAATGTAACCTCTCTACGTTTGAGAAGACAATATCTATAGCTAAGTGGCAGTGTGAGCTGCGAGAGATGCTATGAGGCTGCAGAGTGACTTTGATAGTTGAGGTGATTGGGCTCGAGCATGCAGATGCAGTATAAATGGTGGATCAATGTAGGTTATCCACTTTGTGGCCGGAACAGTAGTCAGATTCTTATATGAAAGGTGTCAGATTGGACAAGCGAGGTGCAACGAGACCTGGGTGTGTTATGCTTAGTCACTGAAAGTAACATGCAGGTAAGCAGGCAGTAAAGAAAGCCATTGACATGTTGGCCTTCATTGCGAGAGGATTTGAGTTTAGAAACAAGGAGGCCCTACTGTATTTGTACAAGGCCCTGGTGAGACCACACCTGGAATTTGTTACAATTTGTCTCCTAATTTGAGCAAGGCCATTATTTCCATTGAGGGAATGCAGTGTAGGTGCACAAGATTAATTCCCGGGATGGCGGGACTGACATATAATGAAATAATGGGTTATATAATGAAATAATAGGTCAACTGGGCTTGTATTTGCTGGAATTTTGAAGGACAAGAGGGAATTTTATAGAAACATATACAATTCAGTGGATTTTACAGGGTACAAGATGGAAAATTTTCCAGCGTTGTTGGGAGAGTCCAGAACCAGGGTCACAGATTAAGAATTTGGGTCTGAGACGGAGTAAAACATTATTAACCCGTAGAGATGTGAATCTGTGGGAATTTCTTGCCGCAAAAATCAGTGGAGGACAAACTCACTGGGGATTTCAATTGAGTTAGATTTAGCTCATCGCTAAGGAATCAAGGGATATGGGGAACAACTGATTTTGGATGATCATCCATGATAGTAATTGACTGGCCCGTTCTGACAAAGGGCCGAAATGGCCCGACTCCTGTACCTATTTCCTATGTTCTTTATTTCTACCGTGTCTATGATCAGGAAATGTAGGTAAACTGTACCACTGAAGGCAATAGATCCCATAGCTATGGCCTGCATCGCAAGAGACACAAAGGTGGCCTGGCCCTGGAAATC
Organism: Okamejei kenojei; assembly: GCA_035221665.1. Taxonomy (NCBI): domain Eukaryota; kingdom Metazoa; phylum Chordata; class Chondrichthyes; order Rajiformes; family Rajidae; genus Okamejei; species Okamejei kenojei. The sequence continues at coordinate 41,955 of JAVHYY010001046.1, read as the reverse complement.
GTGGATGAACTAGTGATCATTGTCCAAAGTTCTATAGACTCGGATCATTCCCGTGGACTGAGGGAGCTAATGGTAACGCCACAGTTTACGAAAGGATGGAGAAAAACCAGGGACATCATAGACAGTTAGCCCGACATCGTAGTGGGAACATGTTTGAGTCCCCCCTCATTCCCCCTTCTGCCACACTACCTCCTTCCCCCTCAGTCCCCTCCACCTCTCCCACCTCCTCTCCCCTCCCTCTCCCCTCCCTCTCCCCCTCTAAAAATGTGAGAGATGTGTTAGTGTCCTCCCTCAATTAAACCTCTCCCCTCCCTCTCCCTCCCCGTACCTCCCCCTCATTCCCCTCCACCACTTCCCAACTCCCTCTCCCCCTCCCTCTCCCCCCCTCCTCTCCCCCTCTCCCCCTCCCTCTCCCGTCCTCGCCCCTCCATTCTCCTCCAGCCTCTCCCCCTCCCCTCCCCCTCCCTCTCCCACCGTCCCTCTCTCTCCACCCTCTCCCTCTCACAACTCCCCCTCGCCTCTCCCCCTCCCCTCCTCTCCCTCTCCACCTCCCTCTTTTTCCCCTCCTCTCCCTCTCCCCTCTCCCGTCCCGCGCCCCTCCCTTCTGAACCCACACACTGACCACTCCCTCCAATCCCTCCATCCTCCCTCGAACTTCCACCTTCCTCTACCCTCTCTCCCTCTCCTCCCCGTCTCCCCTTCAACTGCCTCCTCTCCTTCTCCCCTCCCCTGCCTACCTATCCTTCTGGCACACGCTCCACTCTACCACCAATCTCATCATTCAACTCCCCCTTCCCCCCCTTCCCCTGCACTCTCACACTCCCCTCCTCTCCCCCTTCCCCCTCCGTCTTCTCCCCTTCCTTTCCTCTTGGAAAAACTATTAATCATTGTCTTCATATGAAGATTTGATGAAGTTTTAAAACGCTATGTGTGGGGGGGGGGGGGGGGGGGGGGGGGGGGGGATATCATTTCAAAAGAGGCATGGGCTGGTTGGGGTGGATCGCCTCCCCCTACTCGCCAACTCCACTCACCACCCCTCCGCACACCCATCTCCCTCCCTCACCACTTGCTCCACCCTTCCACCCTCTCCCCTTACCTCCCTCCTTCTTTCCACCACTCTCTCTCCTCCCTCCCTCTCCCATTCCCCTCCCCCACCCCTTCCCCCCTCCCCTTCCCTCACCCCTTCCCCCACCCCTTCCCCACACCTTCCCTCCGCCCCCCTTTCCCTCAACCACCCCTCACCTCCCACCCTACACTCTCCTCTCTCCCCTCTCACCCCCTCCCTCTCCCCCTCACCCAATCCCATTCACTCTACCCGCTTCCCCTACTCTTGGCCCCTCCCAACCCCTCGCAATCAAACCTCCCTTCACACTCTCTCTCATTGCCCTTCCCCTGCCTCTCCCCTAGCCCCTCCATCACCCCCCTCCCCCTCCCTACACCAACTCCCTCCTCCCCCTCCTCAACCCCCCCCTCCCCCTACTGTCCCTCTCTCTCCACCAACTCCTCCTCCTCCTCGACCCCCTCCGTGTCCCCCTCTGGATGCACAGTATTTTTACTCAAGTGGGGGAATCAATGACCTTCGACACGGATCACAAGGTAAGGAAAACATTTAATAGGAAGCCGAGGGTAACTTTCCACCAGAGGGTGGTGGATGTAGGCACAAGCTTCCAGGAGAGCCTCCCACCCCTCCCCAGCTACCTCCCTCTGTCTCTCCCTTGCCCTTCCTCTGCCTCCCCCCCTCCCCACTAACCCCCCTCTGCCTCCCTTGCCCTTCCTCTGCCTCCTCACCCACCCCAGTACCTCCCTCTGCCTCCCTTGCCCTTCATCTGCCTCCCTCTCCCTGCCTCTCATTCGCTCCCCTTCTTTCCCCGTCTTTCTGCCCTCGCTCTTCCCCTCCGTCTCCCCCTCTCTCCCCCCTCTCTCTTGACTCCGCCTGTATATTCCACATCCTCTCTCTCTCTCTCTACCCCGCTCGCGTCTTATTGCTCTAGTGTCTTTTCCCTTCTAACTGGACATAGTGAAAGGGGCGGTGACTAGCCAGAGCTCTGGTCCATATTACTACAAAGACACCAGTGGAGGGAGATGAGGGGGGAGTGAGACAGGTTGAAAGTGGGGCAATGAAGGTGGCAGATGGAATATAGTGGAGCAAAGGTGAGTCTTGCATTTGGTTGTTGGAATAAAGGCGTAGACTATTTTAAAAATGGGAGGGAATCCAGAAACCGAGATGCAAAAGCACTTGGGAAAGCTGTGCAGGATTCCCAAAAGTTAATTCTGCAAGTGAATCGGTAGTAAAGAAAGAAACTCTATGTTAGTATTTATTCAAAGGACATGTTCTGCAAAAACTGGATGGAGATGTTGAGGCTCAATGAGTGCGGGTAAGGCCACAATTCAAATATTGTTGAGCAATTTAATTTCCCCGTAACTAAGTATGTGCTGGCTATGGAGAGGGTCCCAGAGTAGGGTTACAATAATATCCCCTGGAATGATCACGTTAACCCATGATGACGACATCGCACTGCCTGTACTCAGTGGAGTTTAGAAAGAATCCTCATTGAAACTACGGATAGGGAAAGGCTTTGATAGAGTGCGTGTGTGAGAAGGTGTTTTCACTAGAAGTCTAGGACTAAGGACATGGCCCAGAAGTAAAGGACGTTCTGTTCGGCAGGAATATGCTGAAGAATTTCTTCAGTCAAAGGGTGGTGAACCTGTGAAATCTTTGCGACATAGGGCTGTGAGGCCAATCAGTGGAAAAATGTTAAAGCAGAGACAGATGAAAAAATCTTGATTAGTACAGTGTCAGATAGTACAGTAGTACAGGTATGTTGAGAAGCCAAGAGAATGGGTTAGGATGAGATAGATCAGCCATGCTTTGAATGGTGGATACGATTTGAGGGCCGAATGGCCTCGTCTAACTTCCCAATCCACATGACCATATGACAAGCGGCTAAAAAGGTATCCTCGGTCTTATCTTCTCACAGTGTGTATGAAGAACTGCAGATGCTGTTTAAAAACTGCAGATAAACCAAAATGCTGGCGTAACTCAGCCGACAGGCAGGAACTCTAGAGACACACGGAGATAAGGATCGCACTAAACTGTGCCCCCTGTTCAAGAGACAAGAAAAGGAAGACAGTGCAATCATAGGTACTCAGGAGCTGGTGGAGGGGGTGGGGCTTCAGACATAGAGTCCTACTGCAGGAAACTAGCCCTCGCCACCTGTCCATGCCCATGCCCCCTACACTCGTACAACCAGCCTGTGTTTGAACTCCATATCCCTGTAAACCTGTCCCTGTCCCATGTACCTGTACACATTATGTAATTCCTTCTTCTGACGTATGGCGTGCACAGACCTAATGAATTTAGTACACTTGTTCACCTGAAAATTTCCGTTTGTCACACAGTTGATTGCATTCGATGAAACAGGGCGACATCCAGTGAAGGTTCAATCTCTTTCCCACACTTCCCCCTCTCTCTCTCCCCACTCCCCCTCCTCATACCCCCACATCTCCTCCCACCTCTCCCCCACTCCCCCTCTCTACCCCCAACACTCCCACTCCTCCACTCTCTCTCTTCCACACTCCCCCCACTCTGTCCCCACACTACAACCCCACTCGCTCCTTCCCACTCCCCCTCACCTACGCCCACACTCTCCCACTCCTCTCCTCCCCACTCCCCCTCTATCCCCACACTCCCCCACCTCCCCTGCTGTCTAACAGAGCCAAATTGGTCTGCCCTGTCCGACTGCTGCTGCAATGTTCCCCGAGGGTGGGGCCCACCGTCACACCCCCAATAATATGCAGAAGGCAGGTGCTTTTAGAAAGGGGAAGATACACGAGAGTCCTCACTAACCCACTGCCTCTTCTGACGCCACCCATGTGGCTTACCCTCATTGCGATCAAGCTGATCATCCACAATCAGTAAGCCCATCCAGCCTTATCCCATAACCCTTGATTCTGCTAGCCCAAGAGCTCCTATCTAACTATTTTAAATGCATCCGCTGACTTGCCATGGCTTCCTTCTGTGTCAAGAATTCCACCAAATTCAAACTCTCTGGGTGAAGTTTATTCCTATTTCTGTCTTCACCGTGGTTGAACCTACACTGCATGCCCCTCAATAGCAGGATGTCATTCTTCACAATAGGAGACCAGAATTACACACAATACTCCAGATAATGGTCCTCAAGCAGGGCCCATCCCACTGCAGAAGACCTCTTTATTCCTATACTCAAATCCCTGTTGTTATGAATGGCCAACAATGTCATTTGCTTCCTTTCACGCCTGTTGTACTCCGCAATTTTTACTCTCAGTGGTACCCTGCTGTCTCCTCCCCTCTCAGCTCTCCCACACCCCCTGGCTCCTCACTTCGTTCTCTCCCCCCCCCACCCACCCTGCATCAAGTCCTGAAGAAGGTTTTTGGCCTGACACAATTGCCTATTTCCCCTTCGCTCCTTAATGCGGCTGCCTTCCGCTGATTTCTCCAGCAATTGTCTACCTTCAATCTCCAGAATCTGCAGTTCCTCTTTGAACTCTATACTTCAGTGACTGATGCACAAGGCCCATCCAGGTCTCGTGCACTTCCCTTTTTCCCCTGTTCTGGACTCCCCCAACGAAGGAACAGATTCCTGCCTCTAGCATGTCAAAAACCCTTAATAATCTATATTTTAACAAAAGTATCTCTCATCTTCAAAATCCCAGGGTATACAGGCCCAAACGCTCCATTCTCGTTCAGCATATGACAGTCCCACCATCCCGGGATTTAACCCTGTGTACATACGCTGCACTCCCTCAAACAACCTCTGATTTCTGTACTAATCAATAATCTTTCCAACCTATGCCTTGCAAATATCCACTGACTTTGCCTCCACAGCCTTCTGTGGCAAAGATCCACAGATTCACCTCCATCTGACTGAAAAATTCCTTCCCCTCCACACCTCCCAACATGAACACCTTTAATTTCCTGAGCTATGCCTCTAGTCCTCACGACCAGCCACTAGTGGAAACATCTTCTCCACATCCATTCTTATCAAAGCCTTTCACTATTCTGTATTTTCAATGAGGTCCCGCCTCATCTTCTAAACATCCACGAGGGACAGGCCATGCCGACAATCGCCATCATAGTTTAACATACTCCTTCCTGGGATCATTCGTTGTAACCCTCCTCTGGACCCTCTCCAGAGCCCAAGCACATCCTTCCCTCATAGAAGGAGCCATAATTCTCAAATAGAGATGGGGGGCCTCTGCTGTTTCTGCGAACCATGGACGAGACTACATGCGTGTGTTGCCTTCTGGTGCCAGATGTGATCGACACCGGGACATTGAGGTACTTTATTAATGCAGGCGAGTGACTAACAGTTGTGCCGCAAACACACTGGGACCCCAGTTATTGACAATAGATATTAACATGTGGACATAGAATTAAAAGTAAACTCTCCGTTTGTATATGACACTAGAGCTGGGTGCAGTGTGGCTGGCGAGGAATATGCTATAGGCTGCAGTGACGGATAGTTGGGTGATGGGCAGATGCATGGTAGATTCAGTATAATGTGGATAAATGTGAGGTTATCCACTTTGTTGGTAAAAACAAGAAGGCAGATACAGCAAGCAGTGAAGAAAGCTAATAGCATGTTGGCCTTCATAGCAAGATGATTGCAGTATAGGAGCAAGGAGGTCCATATGCAGTTGTACAGGGCACTGGTGAGACCACACCTGGAGTATTGTGTTCAGTTTTGGTCTCCTAATTTGAGTAAGGACATTATTGCTATGGAGGGAATGCAGTGAATGCTCACCAGCTTAATTCCCTGGATGACGCGACTGACATAAGATGAAAGAATTGATCGACTGGGCTTATATCAATTGGCAACAAGGGATTGGACAGTCTAGATGCAGGAAAAATGTTCCCGATGTTGGAGGAGTCCAGACGCAGATGTCACAGTTTAAGAATAAGGGGTAGGCCATTTAGGACTAAGGTGAGGAAAACCTTTTCCACCCAAAGAGTTGTGAATCTGTGGAATTCTCTCCCACAGAAGACTGGGGAAGCCAATTCACCAGATCCTTTCAAGAGATTGTTAGTTATAGCTCATCGCGCTAAAATAATCAAGGGAGATGGGGAGAAAGAAAGAACGGGGTTCTGATTTTGGATGATCATCCATGATCATATTGGATGGCGGTGCTGGCTCAAGGTTTCTATTCTGAAAGGGGGAGGTGAGCTCAGAGTCCATATTACTAGCAATGACACAGGTAGGGAGGGAGATGAGGCAGGGAGTGAGACAGGTGGTTAAAAAAAGTAACTCCAGTCTTATAATCTCACACTGTGTAAGAAGGAACTGCAGATGCTGGTTTAAACCGAAGGTAGACACAACATGCTGGAGTAACTCAGCGGGACAAGCACCTTTTTCAGACTGAGAGTCAGGGGAGGGGAGACACGGAGATAAGGCATCGCACTACCTGTGCCCCCTGTTCAAGAGACAAGAAAGAGGAAGACAGTGCAGATCAGTAGGTGACTCAGGAGCTGGTGCAGGGGGTGGGGGCTTCAGACATAGAGTCATACAGCATGGAAACAGGCCCTCTGGCCCAACTTGTCCATGCCCATGCCCCATACACTCGTACTACCAGCCTGTGTTTGACCCATATCCCTGTAAACCTGTCCTGTCCATGTACCTGTACACATGGATGTTCAATGTTACCATAGACTTTGTCTTTGTAACTGATGTGTTAACAAATGCTGGGAGATAGATTCCACACATCTGTATCTTGCACTTTGCTCCATCTGGTGTACTCCAGTTTGACTTGATTGTGTTTATGTTCAGTATATCCTTTTAATCTGATTATATAGCAATGGCAAAACAAAGCCTCGACACTAGCTCGGTACATGGGTACCAGAGCATTAAATAGAAAGGTGCATTCAATTCTGATGGGATTCTGTAGGTTTTCCAGACGCCAGCTGAGGAACAGCAGAGGAACTGTGACACTCTCAGGTGATGCTTTGCTAATGTCATGAGCCCAGTAAATGATGGAGTCGTTGAGAGTGTTGCCCAATAGAGCACAGTTGGACGACAGGAAGGTGACATCAGATATACATGTACTGAGATGGACAAGGGCTGATTGGGGACAGTCAGCACAATTTTTGTACGTGGGGATCGTGTCTCACGAACCTGATTGAGCTTCTTGAAGATGATGGACCAAAAACGTTGATGATGGACAGAGCTGACGACGTTGTAAATGTGGATTTGAGCAAAGGTAATATTTTACAAGCATCCACATGGTAGGCTGCTCTGGAAGGTAAGATTGCAAGGGATCCAAGGAGAGAGAGCTGAATGGATAGAAACTTGGCTTCATGGAAGGAAGCAGAGGGTGATGGTGGAGGGTTGTTTTTCAGACGGGAGGCCGGTGACTAGTGGTGACAACGTACAAGGCATGAGCAGCAAATTTGCAGCTGACACTAAACTGGGAGGTATTGTAGATACTGGAAATGTTTGTGAGAAATTGCAGCAAGATCTTGAATGCCTCCCGAGTTTCTTCTAGGGAACGGGAGGTGTCTAAGGCCGCAGTGTTAGCAGATGAGTATGTATTGACTCATAAAACTGAGTTTGTTGGGCGATCCTATACTTTTCGTGCATGGCCGTTTAATCGTGGTGGTGTCGCCGGTGGCAGTGCCAAAGATGTTTCTGTGCCCGCAAGTGTCAGCTCATTAATACAGGGGGAGGTCCGAGCTGATAAGGTTCATGGAAATTTCAGGACTAAGGAAGGGCCTGTGTGCTTCTATTGTAAATGGAGTGGGCACATCTTAAAGTCGCGTCCCGTCCTGCAAAGGAAAAATGCAAAGCCTGTGGCTTTGGTGGGTACACAAAGAGCACCTGTGGTTCCTGGGATGCCTGCGTCTGATGAGTGTGGGAATTATTCTGCGTTCATCACGAAAGGTTTTGTTTCTCTAGAGGATGGGGGTCGATACTGGTAGTGTGATACTGGTGCTACTCAGTCCTTATATTTGGATAGTGTACTGCCGTTTTCTGGGGAGTCATTGGCTGGGTCCAGTGTCCCTGTGGTAGGATTCGGGTTGGAGGACATGGTAGTGCCTTTGCATACCGTGAGTCTCGAGTCCGAGTTGGTTTCAGGCCGGGTAATTGTTGGGTTACGGCCGTGTTTTCCCGTTGTGGGAGTTTCTGTGCTTTTGGGGAATTACTTGGCAGGAGGTAGAGTTTTATTTACTCCTGAGGTCACGGCTGTTCCGATGGTGCAGAGTCCTGACATATTGGCTATGCAGCATCCAACGGTCTTCTCAGCTTGTGCTGTCACAAGGGCTATGGCTAAGGGCCAGGCAAAGTTTGAGGATGTAGTGGACCTGAGTGAGAGCATTTTTGAGGATCAGGATGATGGATCCTGTGTTGTGGAGGGTGTTTCTACATCTCAAGATGGGGTCTTGTCTGAAAATGTGCCGGTGTCGCTGTCACGTGACCGGCTGGTTGAGGAGCAAAAGAGTGATCCAGGTTTATCGGATCTGTTCGACTGCGCGGTACCTGAGGGAGATATGGATTCCACAGCAAAGGGTATTTCTGAGAATGGCTTACTGATGCGAAAGTGGTCTCCCTTGGATATGTTGGGGCATGATGATTGGAGCGTGGTTGATCAGATTGTGATCCCTCGTCGGTATAGGGACGAGATACTCTGTTTGGCTCATGATGGACCTCTGGGTGGACATTTGGGGGTCAATAACACGTATGACCGTATCTTACGGAATTTCTTTTGGCCAGGGTTGAAAAAGGACGTGAAGCAGCACTGCAGGTGTTGTCACATTTGCCAGGTGGCAGGAAAGCCGAACCGATCGATTGTTCCTGCGCCTTTATATCCAATCCCTGTGGTCGGGGAGCCGTTTGAACGGATTCTAGTTGATTGTGTGGGTGCTCTACCTCGGACAAGGGAGGGCAACAAGTTTTTATTGACAATTATGTGTGTGTCTACCCGCTTTCCGGAGGTGGTCCCTTTGCGTAACATTATTGCCCCTGCCATTGTGAAGTCTCTCACTAAGTTTTTTTTGAAGTTTTCCTGAAGAAGGGTCTCGACCCGAAACGTCGCCTATCTCCTTCGCTCCTTAGATGCTGCTGCACCCGCTGAGTTTCTCCAGCTTTTTGTGTACCCTCGATTCTCCAGCATCTGCAGTTCCTTCTTTAAAAGTTTTTTTTGTTGTTCGGTTTGTCCAAGGTTGTGCAGAGCGACCAAGGTTCCAACTTCATGTCAAAGGTTTTTGGTCAGGTAATGAAGTTGTTGGATATTGAGCATTGTTACTCCAGTGCGTACCATCCAGAGAGCCAGGGAGCTCTCGAGTGGTTTCACCAGACTTTGAAATCCATGTTGAGGACTTACTGCCTGGAGTTTGAAAAAGACTGGGATGAGGGGGTTCATCTCGTTATGTTTGCGGTGCGTGAGGTCGTGCAGGAGTCTTTAGGGTTCAGTCCTGCTGACCTGGTGTTCGCGCATACTGTTCGTGGTCCGTTGAGGGTCCTGAAGCAGAAATGGTTGCAGGAGAATTGAAAACGTAGTATTTTAGACCACGTCTGTACTTTTAGGTCTAGACTGCGGAGGGCATGCGAACTGGCAATGGGTAATCTTGCTTCTGCTAAGTCTGGGATGAAGGGCTGGTTGGACAGGAAGGCTTCTAGTAGGAATTTTTCTCCAGGTGACAAAGTCCTGGTGTTGTTGCCTATTCCTGGTTCCAGTCTGCAGGCTCGGTATAGTGGTCCCAATCAGGTGGTTAAGAAGGTTGGTGCAAGGGATTACATTATTGGTACTGCTGATCGGAGGCGTAAGACTCAGCTCTGTCAAATCAACATGCTGAAGCAGCACCATGTACAGGATGATGGGGAGGAGCTGTGTCCTTCGGTTTTGTCTAAGCCGGTTTTGGCTGTAGTGGTCTGCCCCCTGACACGGGTGGTGATGTGGGTGAGGCACGGTTGTCGGTGTCAGTGACGCAGGGAAAGCTGTGCAACTCTGAAGCTTTGGAGTCGCTTCCCTTGCGGTTGTCTCATTTGTCTGGAAGTCAGCGAGATGATCTGCTTGCTTTGGTGGGGTCAAATGGGTCACTGTTCTCGGATGTGCCTTCTCAAACGTCTGTGCTGCAGCGTGACATTGACGTGGCCGGTGCTGCGCCAATTAAACAGCATCCGTATCGGGTCAACCCTGACAAGCATCAATGTCTAAGAGGTCAGGTTGACTATATGCTGCAGCATGCAATTGCTGAACCTAGTTGTAGTCCGTGGAGTTCTCCGTGTCTACTGTCTACGAAGGCTAATGGGGAGGACAGGTTTTGCACGGACTTTCAGAAGATGAATGGTGTAACTCAGCCGGATTGTTATCCTCTTCCACGGATGGAGGATTGTGTGGATCATGTGTGTCTAAGTTGGACTTGCTAAAAGGGTATTGGCAAGTTCCTTTGACTAGGCAGGTGAGGGGGATCTCAGCGTTCGTTACGCCTGATAACTTTCTTCAGTACACGGTTATGGCATTTGGGATGCACAATGCGCCGGCAACCTTCCAACGGCTAGTGAACAAGGTATTTTCTGGTTTGTCCTTCTGTGAAGCATACCTGGATGATTTAGTTGTGTCTTGGATCGAGCACATCGATCATCTGAAGGAGGTATTTTCTCGACTAGTGGAGGCAAACCTAACGATCAATCTGGGGAAGTGTGAGTTTGGCCAGGCCACGGTGACATATCTGGGTAAGATGGTGGGCCGGGGTCAGGTTCGCGCTCTCGAGAACAAGGTGCGACATATTGTCGCATTTCCTGTTCCAACATCTAGGACTGAACTCCGTAGGTATCTGGTTGGGTACTATAGGGGGTTCTGTCCAAACTTCTCTGCAGTGGCGGCTCCTTTGACGGATTTGCTGAGTCCGAAAGTAGCTTTTGTGTGGTCAGCAGAGTGTCAACACGCCTTTTATCGTACTAAGGGTCTTCTGGTGCGCGCACCTGTGCTTGCGGCACCTGATGTTGAGCGTCCATTTAAGTTGGCAGTGGATGCTAGTGATCGTGGGGTTGGTGGGGTTCTTATACAGGATGATTCAGATGGGGTGGGGCATCCAATTTCGTACTTCTCTAAGAAGTTTTATCCCCATCAGAGATGGTACTCCACCATTGAGAAAGAAACCCTTGCTGTGTTAATGTCTCCGAGTCATTTCGAGGTTTATGTGGGCTCCTCGAATGTCCCTGTCATCGTATTCATGGATCATAACCCTTTGTTTTTTTTTGCAGAACATGAAGAATAAGAACAGGCGGTTAATGAGCTGGAGTTGGCAGCTGCAGGAATACAACCTGAAGTTCAGGCACATCAGGGGCAAGCATAATATCTTGGCTGACGCCTTGTCACGCCAGTAATGTTTTAGTGCTGAATAGTTTCTTCCGAAGCTTATTCAGTATCTTTGGGTGGGGGTGTTAGGTACTTCACCCACCCCCCCCCCCCTCTGGTGAATGCTATGTACTTAACTCAGGAATCAAGGGGTTAAGGGCTCCTGTACCCGATTGGTCAAGCTGCATCAGGTGACGGGTGACTTCAAAGAACTTGAAAGAAGAGTTCAAAAAAGAAGTTATAACCACTGTAAAGACTATGATGGACGAATGGAAAGATAAAGCGAGTACTGATTTGCAACAACAGATGGATGACGTAAACCGTAATACTGGTGAGATGGAGTTGCTGCTGGATACCAAGTTAGAACCTATTAAAACCTTACTTAACCAACAAAATGACGTAATAAAGGAATTGACTGAATCAGATGAGAAGCGTCTTGCCGAGAACATAATAAATTATCAGAATTATTACACAAAATAACTGAGAAATGCATTGACTTGGAGGGTCGTCAAAGGCGTAAGAATCTGCGTATTGTTGGATTGAGTGAAGGCCGAGAGGGAGATCAAGACCCTCGAAAATTTGCTGCAAAACCCCTAAAAGATATTCTGAACTTGGACCAAGAACCTCTGCTGGGCAGAGCGCACAGGGCATTGAGCTGTACCCCTAGGAGGGATGCTCCCCCAAGACAGATGATTGTGAAGGTGGCTTACGATCATGTTTTTGAAGATATGATGAAGATAATAATACGTAAGAAAAATCTCAAATATGAGGGAGACAACATCAGTATCTTCAGAGATTACACTGTGGAAGTGGCCAAGAGAAGATCTTTATTTACAGAAACAAGAGGTATCCTGAGGAATATAATGAAGCTGAGATATGGCCAGATGTACCCGGCAACATTAATAGTAACTTGTGAGAACAAGGAGCACCACTTCACCAAACATACAGAAGCTCTTGAATTCGTTCGAAACATTCAGAAGAAACTGGAAGAGGAAGATGTAGAGGAAGAAGTAGATGAAGATGAAGAATACTGAAAATTATTGATCACTTACCTGATGATACTGCCCATCCACAGAAAAAGAGGAGGATTCACACTGAAGGAGGATCCGCAGGGAAGGAGGAGGAACAATGTACATGGACTTTATCTTGGGGTTAAGGAGGGATGGATGGATTATTAATAAATATAGTTTTGTATTACCTACCCCTTAAAAATGTACGTTAGCTCTCCTAATATAGTGCTATGCCACTAACTATATTTCATATTAGTAGTATTATTAATTATTAAGTATATACATTTAATACCCCACCCCGACATATATAGACAAGGCAAAAACGGAGCTGGAATTATTAACATTTTTTTTCACGAAAGTCTGTAGATTAATAGCCACGCTAGTGTGGCTTACACTAATACTAACTACACTAATTATAGTTGTAATCACTTTTTTCCCCCTTACACTTTACTAATATAACTTATTTTACTCACATTTTTTATTATTACTTTTATATTATGCATTTTATTTCATATTATATATTATATGGATTTAAGTATGGTTGTTATTATATAGTTGGTTGAAAGAGACGTGTGTATAAGACAATGATACAGAAATTAAATGTCATTGATCTGATGGTTGGGTATAGGATTGGGTTAGATGAGCTGAGACATCTACTCCATTATAAACCACTTTAATAATAACATGTATGACATAAATACTAGGATTCGGGGTGATGGAATTACCTTCTGTGGTTGGAATGTTAAGGGCATTACCGAACGAATTAAAAGAGGTAAGGTGTTAGCTCAATTAAATAGATTGAAATCTGATATTATTTTTCTCCAAGAGACACACCTTAAAAAAGATGGGCAGCATAGATTAACAGCAAAATGGATTTCCAAAGTATATCACTCTTCATTTACACATAAGTCTAGAGGGGTAGCAATAATTATTTGTAAATGTATACCTTTTAAACAAAGCTCAATAATAGAAAATATTGAGGGTAGATATATAATAATTACAGGTGAATTACATTCTAAAAAAGTAATCTGTGAGGGATAAAGTGATTAAAACCCACTAATGTAAGGTGCTTTAAAGAGGATTCAAACCGATAGGGGCCAGGGAGAGGGTTCTGACACAGCTGTGTATAAAAGTTACCAGACCCATCCTTGAGTAGGAAGTGAAAGCATTGTATAGCGGTAGAAGGGAGTGATGTAGATAGCTCCCTATCAGTAGAATGGGGTGATAGATGGGACCCTTGTCACTATAGCTTAGCTTTATTGCTGATTTAGGAGGACTGAGAGAGTTCACTTGGAGGTGAGTAAAACTAGGATAGGTCATGAACAACTGAGCATGCTTAATAAAATAAATGAATATTACAACACACCCCTGGTCAAGAAACTGCTCATTACCATGAACATGCGATGTATGATGTGGGAGGTACTGGGAGAAGTACCTACAGGTTGTCCACCTCAGTGCCTGATTGGAGCGGGTCCAAGGAGAGGAGGTTGGATGTAGAATTATGTGTATAAAGGGGGATGACTCTTCTGACTTCGGTGTGTCTCAACTTGGAGAGGCACCCGATTCTGCAGACTCGAAAATAAAGAATCTCTTGCTTCCAAGATTTAGTCTTTGTTGTGATTGTGAGCACATTTCATATCTCACAAACTGGGGGCTCATCCGCGATCGCCACTCCGGCCGCTCGGTGGAGGCAAAGAAGGAAGGGAAGGTGCACCCTGCTGATTTCAGCAGTCTCTGATCGCCTTGCTTGCCATCAGCGGTTTGAGCGAGTGAAATTCGGGCAAAAGACTAAGGAATGCAGAAAATGGAATTGCGCTGGGAGTACTGACCCAAGAGAAAGGAGGGAAGTGGCAGCCCGTCGCGTTCCTCTCCAAACTCTTGGACCCAGTATCGAGGGGATGGCCAGTATTTATTCAAGCGATTGCGGCAACAGCAGTATTAGTGGAAGAAAGTAGGAAACTCACATTTGGAGGAACCCTGGTAATGTCCACTCTCCATACGGTCCGGACCATACTAACTCAGAAGTCCAGTCGGTGGCTGACTGGAATCTTCAAGTATGAGCTTATACTTATGGAAAAGGACGATTTGACTATTGTAACGGACACAAACATGAACCCCTCCCAGTTTTTGTACTCGGCGGGTGCAGAGCAGGAAGGGGAGTTACCAGAACATGACTGTAGTGAGATAATAGAACTACAGACAAAGAGTAGGGAAGATTTAGAGAAACGACCGCTTGAGAAAGGGGAAAGATGGTTCATTGATGGTTCTTCCCGCTGTATAGACGGAAAGAGGAATAGTGGGCATGCTATAATAACAGGAGAAGGGTTTGGAAACGTGGAAACAGGCAGGTTGCCAGGAGGTAGGTCAGCACAAACATGTGAACTGTCTGCATTAAGGAGGGCATTGGAACTATTGAAAGGAAAAGATGGAGCTGTGTAGCCGGGCTCCAATTATGCCTTTGGGGTGGTACGCACCTTTGGGAAAATCTGGAAAGAAAGAGGGATGATCACAGCCAGAGGGAAAGAGTTGGCTCATGAGCAGTTAATTGAAAAAGCCTTGGAAGCACTACATTTGCCAGAAAGAATAGCAGTGGTCCATGTAGCAGGCCACCAGAGAGGGAATTCGCTGGAAGCTAGAGGGAATAGGGATGTTGATAGGGCTGCTAAGACAGCAGCGACAGAAGGAACGGTAAAAATGCTGTCTCTGATACCGTTGAGCGAGGGAATAGAGAAGATACCTGTATTCTCGCAGGAGGAGGAGGATAAAATGAATGAATTGGGTGCCCGGCGCTCCAATCAGACTCATCATGTAACAGTGAACAGGTGTCCTAAACTTCCCTGAGGCACAACTTCCATCATTGTTCAGCTTCTGTCAATGAGAAGCTGTATTTCACCCTAGTTAGACCTCATCTGGACTACGCAGTTGCAGCTTGGGACCCATACACAGATAAAAACATTTCATCCATCGAACGTGTCTAAAGACAGGCCGCTCGATTTGTTACTAACCCCTACGAGAGAGAAGCGAGTGTCACCAAACTTCTGAATTCTCTGCGGTGGAACACTCTCCAAGACAGACGTGAAGCTTACCGTTTAACCTGTCTTCACAAAATGTTAAATGATCAGCTAGACATAGATCACAAGACCAACACCCACCCCAAACCAATTAGGAGCAGACGAGGGCATTCGATCCAATTTGTGGTCCCAGCCACAAAGACAGATGTGTACAGCAATTCTTTCTTCCCACGCACTATTAAAGCATGGAATAATCTCCACCAAACCACGGTTGCCCAGCCGGATGCAACTAAATTTAAAGTGGCACTTTCTTTCCAATTACACTCTCTGGCTAAACCCCTCTCTTCACCACCTCCAGTTTAAATTCCAGTTGGAATTCTTTGGAGGACCAAGTAACCCAGAACCAAGAATAAGAAGCCTGACTCTCAGTCTGAAGAAGGGTATCGACCCGAAATTTCACCGATTGCTTTTACCCCGAGATGCTGCCTAACCCCGCTGAGTAACTCCAGCATTATGTGTCTCGCATCGGTTTAATGCAGCATCTGCAGTTTCTTCCAATATAAAAACAAACATTTGCTAATCTGCTTCTCTGCATCGAACCCCCAACTATCCGCCTTTGTACCCGTTCAAACTCTTACCACAAACAAACTAATTTCCGCTTTATTTGTCTGACCAACAGTTGAGATTCCGAGCAGTATTCCAGGGACAGTGACGGGGGATTCCGGCTACTCCTGTACTCCGAGACTCAGACCCTCAACACAACAAGGACCCATCAGCCGAGGCAACAGAACCATCGCCCAATCGCCAGTAAACATTGTGACTTTGTAATTAAAACCGTCAGGAAAATCGCAGTGAGCTCCATACAAAATGAAACGAGCGATTGAGCGGATCAACATTGTCACCTGCTAGCCCGAGTCCCAGACGTTGGACACAGAAGGGAGAACAAAGGGATTCAGTCCTCTGGGAGTTCTGGAGAAACAGCGATACAACGGATGCATGTGTATCCAGTGGGGCATCTCCACAAACGATCGCTGCCCATACACTGGGCAATGAAGTCGCGGACATATTGTCACCGCTCCGGACTGTGAATCAGTCTGCCACAGTTTCAGTGGCAATCGCTGCTTTGGGCGGGACTTGCAGCAGCAGTTAAAGAACACCGCAGCCTGATTTTCACACAAAGGAAACCTGCAGCGACCCTCCCAGTAACCTGTCGCCGTTCCCGTCTCTATTGGCAACCGCTGCCTCAGCCAGAGGGTTGGGGGCAGACAACCAGTTAAACAGATGCAGAACAAAGGAAGCAGGGAACATAACTTCAGACGCTGATTAATACACACAAGGACACTGATCCAATGAAAATGATACGTATAATCCGCAAACCGAAACCATGGGTGAACCGTGATCCACTCCCAGCTGAATCTCAAGTATGAAGACGTTGCTCAACACGAAACGTCACCTATTCCTTCGTTCCATGGATGCTGCCTCACCCGCTGAGTTTCTCCAGTATGTCTACCCACAAGCTTACTTTTGTTCACTTTAGAGATACAGCCAGGAAACAGGCCCTTCGGCCCACCGTGTCCGCGCTGACCAGCGATCCCCGTAAACTAACTGTATCCTACACACACCAGTGTGAATTTACCATTCTATTTTACTTCGGAGTCACGTGAGTGACTACGTGAATAGAAGCCCGTACAGCCGTTGGTGCGTCATGACGTCAGACGCTGGTGCAGTTGGGCGGGGGGAGCAGCAGCGCTCCTCCGAGCGGTAAGTGTAAACCGCGGGTTACATGGAAAGCTGGAGAAACTCAGCGGGTGCAGCAGCATCTAAGGAGCGAAGGAGATGGGCGACGTTTCGGGTCGAGACCCTTCTTCAGACTTCACCCTCCATTCTCCAGCAGTTTTCGTTAACAAGTTGAAACGAGGTAAGGTTTGTTGAAATACTTTACCACAGGTCTTTTTCTGCAACGGTTGGGAGTTTTTGTAGATATGTTGCAGAAAGTGAAGAAGGTGTCGGCGAGGCGCTCCGGGGGTAGAAAGAAGAGTGACCAGGAGAGTGTTGAGGATGGAGGCCCGTCTGGTACACCTGGTCCGGTGCTGGCTACACAGCCAGTGGTTGCGGACCCACTGCCGGGGGGCAGTGGAGGCTTGCACAGTAGGGCGGAAGGCCACTGGCAAGTCTCTGTGGCCCGTAGATGAGTCGGGCCTGGAGGTTATACCCTCCATAGGAGAGTCCGTTTGCTCACGGCTCTCCCACGTCGAGATTCTATTACAAAAGAATGCTCGACAGGGACCAGCTCCGTGAGGAGGAGTGGTGCCCAATCCAGGCTGATGGAGAGCTTGTGCTAGCAGCACCTGTTTCAGGGCTGCAGAACTATCCTGCCTGTGAGGAGGATGTTCCAGCTCCGTGAGGAGGAGTGGTGCCCAAGCCAGGCTGATGGAGAGCTTGTGCTAGCAGCACCTGTTTCAGGGCTGCAGAACTATCCTGCCTGTGAGGAGGATGTTCTATCAGGGCCGTTTGCTGACACTGTTTCTATGCTTGGGGAGAGCAAGGTGTTCGGTTGGAGGTAATTCCGAACATTACTGGGAAGTTTGCTGAGTGTAGAGAGGGCAGGAAAGGCGATTGATGTAGAATTTGGCCGAAGCCATTCAGTATATGCTCTCCCACCAGTTACAGGAGCTAGCTATGGATGAAGTAGCAAAAAACTATAAAGCTCCTGTAATTGTGATCTCCTGAAGGTACCGTGGTTAATCACCAAATTTGCATAGATGGGTTTGCCTGCTAGGGCCCAGGAGATGAAGTTTTAAAAAAGTGCTTAAACTGTTGTAAGCAGGTATTACAGCTGTGGTGAAAGTTATTGATACAAATGATATGGTTGAAGCACACCAGGATGAACTGGGACTCCTTTGTAATGCATTTTGAAATTAATAATGTCGGGAGGGCCGCTATTAGGCCAGTGCTAACCCGAATTTGGCGGGTTGTGCAAACCGACCAGTGTACCACCACGAAATCTGTTGTTTGGTGGTAACCTTGCAAAAAGGGTCAAAAACTGTTATGAGGTTGTTATAACCATGGCCCTCATTAAGCCAGCTGGAAGCAAGGCAAAACATGTTCTCTACAAGAAGTCGAGGACAACAAGGCCGCAAGGAAAGATGCTGGTAAGGAATATAACATTTGACAGACGATGAATTAACTGATGTTCCTGTTCAAATTGGGGAAGGTTAAAAATTGTTCTCAAACAATGGCAGCAGTTGACATCAGATTTGTTCATACTTAGTGTATTGAAGGGGTGAAAAATTGGATTTTACTATGGCAGTCTACCTAATCAACATTTTCCTAGTCGTAAACTTATTTTTCAGATGAGGAAACTGTGCTTATTCAAGCAGAGATTCAGTCGTTACATAAGAAGGGGTAATTGAGCCTTCTGTCTATCAAAGTCAACAATTTCTGTCAAGTATATTTCCCAGATCTAAAAAGACTGGGGGATGTAGAATTATTCTGGATTTATCGAATTTGAACAAATGTGTTTGTTATAGGCATTTCAAAATGGAGAAACCTTACCACGGGCAAACATCTAGTGTCCAAAGGGTATTATATGGCAACCATTGATTTAAAGAATGCGTATTACGCAGTGTCTATTCATGGTGATGATAGAAGATATTTGAAATTTATTTGGATGACTGAGCTGTGGCAATTCAGGACATTGCCGAATGGATTAACTTCAGCTCCTAGATGATTTACTAAATTGGTAAAACCTGTGTTAGCATTGCTTAGAGCTCAGGGGCATGTGGTAATGGCCTATTTAGATGATTTCTGATTGTTGGAAAGACTCATGCTGAAACCCAATCATCAGTTTCAGTTGTTTAAAATCACTTTTGAACAAATGGGGATTTGTTATTCACCCAGGTAAATCTAAATTATCACCAGTCCAAATTATTTGATTATCTGGGATTTACCATTAATTCCAATCACATGTTGGTAACTTTACCCAGGGATAAATTGAATCAGTTAATTGAGGACTGTGCTAATCTCGTTGGAGAACAACGGCCTTTGATTAGACAAGTAGCCAGTTTTATTGGGAAGTTTGTTGCAGCCTTTCCAGCTGTGCAGTATTGTCCTCTGCATTATCAACAACTACAACCATCAAAGGAACAGGCACTGAGAATACAAAGGGGCTATTTTTGATAGGCCTATGCAGTTGTCAGCTGGGGCGATTGCTGACATACAATGGTGGATAGTACATGTTTCAAAAAATTTAAGGAAGGTTTCGTGGAATCACCGTCACTGATATTACAGACTGATGTGAGTGCACTGGGTTGGGGTGCAACAGATATGTCTTCTAGTTGTGGATGCAGATGGAATGTGGATGAGACATCGCTTCCTCAATTAAGAGGGATTGATTATTTAGAGTTGTTGGGCACCTGGTATGGGCTCAAAGCTTATTGTTCTACAAGGAGGGATCTGCATGTGCAGCTCAGATTCACAACACCACAGCAGTGGCATATGTAAACCACATGGGTGGAGTTAAGTCACAGTCTTGTGATAGACTGGCTAACCAGGTTTGGAGCTGGTGTATTGACCAAAATATCTGGCTTTCAGCACTTTATTTGCCAGGAAGAGGTCACGTCAGTTAATGACAACATTGAATGGATGTTAAATCAGGATGTTTTAACCAAATGATTGATCAGTATGCATTGCCAGATATTGACTTGTTTGCATCTCGATTAAATCATCAGTTACCTAGATATGTTTCATGGTAACCAGATTCTGGGGCAGTAGCAGTGGATGCATTTTCGCTGCATTGGGGGAGGAATGTTTGTGTATGTATTTCCTTCATTCTGTCTCATCAGCAGATGTTTGCAAAAGATCAAGGAGGACACCGCTTCAGGGGTATTGGTAGTGCCAAATTGGCCTACACGAGCATGGTTTCCCGTTGTATTAAAATGGCTAGGGGAGCCTTACATGCTTATGCCCAAGAATAAAAATCTACTGGTAAATCCAGTCCACTGGGGATCAACATCCTTTATAGGATCGTATTGATCTGTTAATTTGCAGATTTTAAGGAGGCCATACCTGGGGAGAGGACTGTCTCATCGGACGGTGGATGTTCTCACGTCGGCCTGCAGGGATAGTACACAGCAGCAAATATATCACCTATATAAGGAAATGGGAGCAATTCTGCCTACAGCAGGATATTGTATATCACACGGCAGGGATCACTGATGTATTGGAGTTTGTCAACTCTTTATTTTGACCAAAAAATTAAGTTACAGTGCAGTTAATTCAGCCAGAAGTGCTCTGTCTTCTGATATTTACCTATGAATGCAGAATTGCATACAGTAGGGACACATCCTTTAGTTCACGATTCATGAAGGGAGTTTCAATTCTAATCCTCCAAACTCAGGTATGCCGGTATTTGCAATGTGAGTGAGGTTTTTATGCTTCTTCGCCAGTGGGCTCCGGTTACAAGCCTATCTATAGCCAAATAACTATGAAGGTGGTCATGCTTCTGGTGTTGGTTTCAGCCCAACGTGTACACAACATTGCAAAAGCTTACGGCTAGGTAGAATGCATGTGTCGGCTGATGCCATTTATATTTTATGTCTATGATTTGCTTAACATAATAAAAGAGGCAATGACAGGATGTAAGATGTGTGTTTTTCAGCATACCCCGCAGATGATCGCTTCTGTATAGTCTCACATTTATCTCTTTACATTGAGATTACTAAACCTCTGAGAGGAATAGAGTTGGCTTTGTTTATTAGTCACAAAAAAACCACACAGTAAGGTGTCGGTGCAAACTATTTCAAGGTCCTCGCGGCCACAGGATGGTCCAGTGAGCTAACTTTTCAGAGGTTTTGTCACAAGCCGATTTCAAGGCTCGGGGTGTTTGCTGATTCTGGTGTCAGTACTGTTACATTTTTTCCCCTGAGTTAGAGGGGTTTGTTATGATTTGTTTGTAAATAAACTGTTATTTCATTTAACAAATGTACTACTGATGCATGATTGATTGTTAATAACTTTTGAGTCAATCCAGGCAGTGTGAACGTCGGATTTGAGTCTGCGGCGTGAATTCACAGTGCTTTGAAGTCTTCACGTAGTCACTCACGTGACTCCGAAGTAAAATAGTAAGATTAAACGAGAACATTACCAGTTTGAAGTTTGATCTTTATTTTATGAGGAGTCGAGTTGAGGGACTACGTGCCCTCCGCTCCCACCCTCATAGATCTCATCTGGTAGTTCTAGTTTTATCATCTTACCGTTATACTTCGGTCATTGTTAGCTGTGAATTCATTCCGCTGCTTTGAAGATTGACGCACCAACGGCTGTATGGGCTTCTATTCACGTAGTCCCTCAACTCGACTCCTCATAAAATAAAGATCAAACATCAAACTTGGTAAGTTCTCGTTTAATCTTACTATTAAGATAATTAATCAACAAACTTGTGCTGTGCGTCTTTGAAGTGTGAGATGAAATCGGAGCAGCCGGATAAAATGCACGCAGGTCACGGGGAGAACGTATGAGCTGATAACAGGCTTCACCCGAACTCAGGATCGAACCAGGTCTGTGGCGCTGCAAGGTAACAACACTACCGCTGCGCCACCCACCGTGCCCTCTAAATCTGCAGCGCTCACGGCAGACTATGCCGTGCGGCACAGGAAATCGATCTATGACTGTCGCAGATACATTAAGAATGCCAAGAGGGATTCCGGACCAAGCTGGAGACCAGAGGCAATTAGACGGATACCCACAGATTATGGCAATGCTTGCATGCTGGAACGGACTACAAAGCGAAGGCGGGCAACATCGATGGCAACAAGTCCCTCCCTGAGGAGCTGAATGCATTTACCGCCCGCTTTGAACAGAATGTCTGGAGGAATATTTCCCGCTCCACCAGTCTCGGGTTCACCTGTACCACAACGGTTACTGTGGCAGGCCATCAGAGATGGTGTATCATTGTGGAGAGCTACAGGCTCGGATGCAGTCTCCTTGACTCCTGTACACATAGGACTGTGCGGCCCAAATGCTGCTAGGAACCACATCTACAAGTCTGCAGGTAACGAACTCTGTGGTGGGCGGGAATCATGAACTCTGACGAGACGGAGCACAACAGGAAAAGATGGAAAGCAGGAGCATCATGGTTGAGGCATCAGGAGAGCACCCCCTCGCTCAAAGCCAGCAACACGAAGGAGCTAGTTACTGTCTTCCGGAATCTAGGTGGGTACCCTGCCACAATCGGCACGTATGGGGCCAAAGTGGAAATAGTTGAGAACTTGAAATTCCATTGCAGTAATATTACCAAAGATCTCTCGGACACCGACCACATTGAAGCATCGGCCACAAAAGCACATCACACGGATTCTGAGGAAATTCGGCTTGTCACCAATGATTCATACACACTTCAGGCGTCGGTGCTGGGGCCCACTGTTGTTTGCCATCTATATCAAGGATTTGGATGAGAACATATACATCATTTTACTTCGGAGTCACGTGAGTGACTACGTGAAGACCCCGCCAGGACGCATGCGCAGAATATCGTCGAACGCATTGCGGAAGCGACAGTCGGGAGGAGCGCCGCTCCTCCAGCGCGAATTTTGAAAAATTACTGAAGGTAAGTCTTACCTTTTCTGGTGAGCGTGGCGACTCGGTGTAATTTCTTTTTCAGGAGGAAGCACCATGGAGTCGCGCAAGACCGAGATCACAGCTGATACCGCGCTGTGAGAAGCAGCCAGCAGCGTGTGCCGTCTCTCCAGAGCTGCAGGGTGCTGCCAGCAGCTCCCGGCTTACTCGCCGCTACAGACCGCAGGTGTGCGCCGCGGTTCGGCGGCAAAAACCACCCGTAAGCGGACAGGTCCGTTGACCTCGGCTGGGTCCAGACCTGAAGACACCCCGTTCAACGGATAGGGACGGCGGGGTCCGTCTTTCCCCGCGGAGCGGGTGGGAGTAGTGCTCCAGCGTGACCTGCTTATCAGGGGCAGAGTCACAGTTGAGGGTCTCTTCGCATACCCACGGCAGGATCCTTTCAAGGACTGCCAAATGTCCTCACACCCATTTATTCGCAAGGGGAGCATTAGGGGTGACAGAGCTGGGCTGACCCTCGAAGAAGGGGCAATGGCTGAACAGATCAACTGTGAGGGGTGCCAGAATAGAAGAGAGCAGCAGAGATTGTGAGGGACACATGCTGTACAACTCAAGAAGGCTGCCAATACAAAGCTGCAAGCCAGTAAAAAATACATGCTACAAACCAGCTACAGAGCAAGCCATCAACTTTATGGCTGGGAAGTACAATTGCTCCAGAGAACTCAATTTCCTCTTAAAGTACCAGTACCAGACAAGTCTAAAAATGACCCCATCTGGGGCAAACAGGAGCCCATCTATAAGGAGCCAGAGGGTGAAAGCTCCAGAGGAAACTCTGCTGCTAAAGATCACAGCAGGCTACCAGGACAAAGATGGGGTTGATTTGCCTGAATAGTTTAACTAGATGCCTAGGCAGGACATCTGTGTAATACTCAGTGTGAGATTAACAGTTACAGGAAGAGCATCATCAAGAAGTGCGGAATTATGCAAGACAAGTAGCACACAGGAGGCGCCAAAATTGCTGTGGGGGACCTTCCCGAAGCTGGGACCAGTTCTGAGGGGGGATGTTGGGAAACCAGGTACAAACAGGGACGGTTTGCACCTGGAATGGAATGGAACCAATGTTCTTGGGGAGTTGTTTGCTAGTGCTGTCGGGAGGGATTTCTATAACTAATGTGGCAGGGGGATTGGTACAAGAGCACGAGAGAGGCAGGAGGGTGGTAAAAAGAGGGTAGAAGCATTAGGTAGCAAGGTTAAAAGGTAAAAGTGGCAGGCAGACAAACCAGGGCAACAACATCAAAAAGGGGGCCACTTTTCAGCAAAATGTATAAGGGGTAAATGCGTTGTAAAAAGACAAGCCTGAAGGCTTGGTGTCTCAATGCAAGGAGTATTCGTAATAAGGTGGACGCGTTGAACGTGCAGATAGATATTAATGATTTTTTTTTTTTTTTTTTTTTTTTTTTTTTTTTTTTTTTTTTTTTTTTTTTTTATTGATAATAGTTGGGATCACGGAGACATGGCTCCAGGGTGACGTAGGGTGGGAGCTAACATCCATGGATATTTCCAATATTCATGAGGGATAGAGAGAAAGGAAAAGGAGGTGGGGGAAGCGTTGCTGGTTTAAATAGGAGATTAAAGCAATGGAAAGGAAGGACATTGAGCTTGGATGATGTGGAATCGGTATGGGTAGAGCTACAAAAACACTAAGGGGCAGAAAACGCTGTGGGTGTTGTGTACAGGACTGCCCCTCCAAACATAGCAGAGAATGTTGGGGATGGTATCAAACAGGAAATTAGAAATGCGTGCGACAAAGGCAAAACAGTTATAAAGTGGTGACTTCAATCTACATATAGATTGGGTTTAATCAAATAGGCAGGGGTGCTGAGGAAGAGGATTTTTTTGGAATGTATGCGGGATAGTTTATCTAAATCAACATAGAGGAACCAACGAGAGAGCAGGCTATTTTAGACTGGGTTTTGAGTAATGAGGATGGGGGTTAATTAGCCGTCTTGTTTGTACGTGCCCCCTTGGGCAAGAGTGACCATAATAATGGTTGAGTTCTTCATTAGATGGAGAGTGACATTGTTAATTCAAAACAATGGTTCTGAACTTAAAGGTAAAAAGAAAAACGTAACTTTGAGGGGTATGAGACGTGAATTGGCCAAGATTGACTGGCAATTAATTCCTAAACGGGTGTGACGGTGGATTACAATGGAGACATTTTAAAGACTGCAATGGATGAACTACAAAAAATTGTTCATCCCAGTTATGGCAAAAGAATAAATCCACGGGAAGTTAGTGCATCCGTGGATACAAGGGAAATCAGGGATAGTATCAAAGCAAGGTGCGATGCGTACAAACGTAGCCAGAAAAAAGCACATAGCAGAGGACTGGGAGAAATTCAGAGACCAGCAGAGGAGACAAAGGGCTTAATTAGGAAAGGAAAAATAGATTATGAAAGCAAACTGGGCAGGGAACATAAAAACTCTGACTGCAAAGTTTTTATAGATATGTGAAGAGAAGAGGTTTAGTTAAAACAAATGTAGGTCCCCTTGCAGTCAGAAAACAGGTGAGTTTGATCATGGGGAACAAGATAAGTCGGAGACCAATTGAATAACTACTTTGGTTCCGTCTTCACACTAAGGAACACATAAATAATCTGCCTGAATAGCAGGGGACTGTGGGTCAAAGGAGGAATTGAGTGAAATCCAGGTCAGTCGGGAAGTGGTGTTGGGTAAATTGAATAGATTAAAGGCCGATAAATCCCCAGGGCCAATAGGCTGCATCCCAGAGTACTTAAGGGAAGTAGCTCAAGGAAATAGTGGATGCATTATGTATAATCTTTCAAAACATCTTTAGATTCTGGAGTAGTTCCTGAGGATTGGCGGTAGCAAATGTAAACCCCTCTTTTTAAGAAGGGAGGGAGAGAGAAAACGGGAATTACAGACCAGTTAGTCTAAACATCGGTAGTGGGGAAACTGGCTAGAGTCAGATATTAAAGATGGATCGCAGCACATTTGGGAAAGTGGTGAAATCATTGGACAAAGCAGCATGGATTTACAAAAGGTAAATCATGTCTTGAACGAATCTTGTGGAATTTTTCGAGGATGTAACTAGTAGCGTGGAAAAAATTTGAAGGGAGAACCAGTGGATGTGGTATATCTCTGGACTTCCAGAAGGCTTTCGACAAGGTCCGACACATAAGAGAGATTAGTATACAAACAAAAGCATACGTATTAGGGGTCAGATCTGAATGATGTGGAAAGAGAACCTGGCTGGCCCACAGGAAGCAAAGAGTATGAGAAACGGGTCCCTTTTCACAATGGCAGTCAGTAAACAAGAGTGTGTTACCGCAGGCACATAGACTGGGACCCCAGCTATTATACAATATAAATATAAAAATGAATCTGGATGAGGAAAATAATTCAAAATCTCCAGAAGTTTATCGGATGACACAAGAGCAGGGTGTCAGAGTTCGCAGTTAGGATGTTGATGACTAGGAGACATGTCAATTTTCCTTGGATAGCTGTGTGGTGGCAAATTTGGCAGATGCAGTATAAAGTTGATAAATTTGAGGTTATCCCCAAATCCATATTTCAAATTATATACGATATAAATAATGTATGTAAAGTTATTTTAATTATTTAATATTAACCTAATTACTAAATTAAAAATCTATCTATATTATTTACACAATAACAATTGTATCAAGCATAAAAACAGGAAAGCAGACTATTATTTAAAAATGTGGCCGATTTCAGGTAAGGGACCTGAATTTGATTCAGAGGAACATGGAGCAGGGGCAGGGATAAATCTGTGAAAAGTGGAGATGCATACGATACCTGGTTGTCATTGTACAGCATCATTGAAAGTGCATGCAGGTGCAGCAGCAGTGAAAAAGCGAATGTTATGTTAGCTTTCATAGCAAAAGGAATTGAGTACAGTAGCATGGAGTGTTCAACTTCAGTTGTACGGGTCTGGGAGACCACACCTGGAGTATTCGTGCATTTTGGCTATACCAAAACGTAGAAGACATATTTGTGCCATAGAGGGAGTGTCAGAGACACAGGTCACCAACTTGATTCCTGGGATTTCAGGACTGTCTTATGAAGAAAGACTATATAGACTCGGTTATCCCTCTGGAATTTAGGAGATTAAGAGGGGGATCTTATATAAACTTTACAAAATTCTTAAGGGGTATTGACAGGCAATGATGCAGGAAAGATATGTTCCGATGTTGGGGACTTTCCAGGACAAGGGGTCACAGGCTTAAGGATAAGGGGGAATCCGTAAGACCGATATTGAGAAAGACATTCCTCAACACAGATAGTGGTGAGTCTCTGGAACTCTCTGCCACAGAGGTAGTTTAGGCCATTTCATTGGCATATTTAAGAGTGAGTTGATGTGGCCCATGTGGCTAAGGGATCAAGGATGGAGATCTATGCAGGTACGGGATACTGCTGGAAGATCAGCCATGAATCCAATTGAATGGCGGTGCAGGGTCGAAGGGCTGAAAGGTCCTACACCTCACCTAATTTCTATGTATCTAAGATACAAAACCCGGTCTGGGGTAAACTGAGTAAATAATGTTATAAAGCCCACAGGGGTGCGAATAAACGCCTATGCTGGGTGTAAAACTGAGGTAAACACAATCCGTACTGGAGCACGTCCTGAGATAAAACAGCGTTATAAACATCTCCCCGTGTCTCCCCCCCCACCCCCAGTAAATCATTAAAACATCACCAATAAAACTACACGTCTGGGAATAAACCCGGTAAATAAATCTGGGTAAAACCGGGGTGAATATTGTTATAAACACACAGGGGAGCGGAATAAACTGGGCTGTGGAGTCGATCCCAAAATATCCCAAAACCCGACCCCTCGGTAAAATAATTCATACAATCCTGCTGTCGATGACATTACCCAAGTTCGGCATCCATAAGAACCACATGAATCATCATCCTACTTTTAGACCCCTTTTCCCATTAAGGTTTCGAGGTCTAACGTCGTAGCTGTACAGTTGTGGCTTTTTAAAAAGTTAATTTCTAGAAATACAAAACATAATTCATTATGCTAAAAGAAAAAGACAGAAAAAACCATGACAACATTCAAATTCCATGAATTAATGTAGAACAATATAAAAGCATTACTATTACTCCAAAATGTATTAAATTAACTAATGCCACAGTGAACGAGCAAAATGCTAAAATTATGACAAAAAAAAATCCTAATCTCTGTGCAATATAAATTAAAAGTAAATGCCAGGAAGATAAGTATTGCTAAACAACAGTACATGCCTGAAATTTAATATAATAACTTCTTAGGAAACAGAATATGCTTATCTACATAGAGACATAGCGAGTAGAAGATACGGTCGTGGATTTAGTTAGTAGAGTTGTTGAGCGCGGGAGGTATAAAGTGGGGTGAAGTGAGTAGTGGGGGGCCATCGGAGCTAAGGGTAGGTGGGACGAATTCAAGGGGGAGTTGGATTGGTGCTGTGAGGGGTCATTAAGGTGTGATTCATGGAACAGGGGGAGAGACAAATGTGTACAAGTGAGCAAAGGAAGAGGGGTATGGACCAGGTTGGGGGTTGTAGTGGAGACTCCATTGTGAGATCTCGTACTGACAGGGGTCTCTCTGCAGGAACGACTGGAAACGAGGATGGTAGCTTGCCTTCCTGTTGCCTAGGATCCAGGATTTCAACTGTGACAGACTTGCATAAATTCCTCAAGGGCCGAAGGTTAACAGCCGGAAGTGGTAGTTGTAAGGATGCCGGGCAACAAACGATTACGGAAAGAAGTGTGTGAAGAATATTATCAGGCAGCGAGTGCCACTACTATGAGCTCGGAAAAATGGATATCTCCGGCTTACTTCCAGTTCCTCTTGCTGGTGAAGTAGTTCAGGAGCCTGGAGAAAAGGAAACCTTAGAGTATGTGGCAGAGGAACTGTGATGGCAGTGGCAGGATAAATCTTAGGAATTCGTCAGCCACAGAATGTAAGTGGTTAGATGCCAGTAAATTGGCAATAATAAAGAGTGGAGTTTAAGTGAGCCCTTTTTATTAATGTTGCAAAATGAATTCATGGTGTATGTGAGAGGAGTCCATACAGGATACTTGAGTTTTATTATCTGCCAATAATCATATTGAAAGGCGGAGCAGGCTCGAAGGGCCGAGGCCTGCTCCAGCACCTATTTTTCTAAGTTCGATGTCATATGATTAAAAGATATTAAAAGACTAGTCTTTGTTTATTGGTCCCTGGGTTAGAATGTACATCAAAATAATATGTTTGAAGCTATATGAGATGTTGAGTCCCATATGATACGATATAGGAGATATGGCTGCAAACTGAAATAATAAAAAGAAGCCAGTTGCTGTGATCTGAGGGCGTCGTAGAAAACGGACAGTCTGGCGGGTGTCTTCCCCCGAGTTTCCCAGCCGAGATTTGCAAATCAAGGCTTTTCTTCCAAATCTTGAAGAATATCTCCGTACGTCTGTGTCATCTTATCCAACTCGAATCTTGTATAACCAACGACACACCACGTTGAAGCACACGCAGCCGTCTGGTCGTGTAGGCTTTCTTCGGCCCTGCTATGATAGAAGTCAGCGCCGCGCCCCTCAGTGAAGCACCGGTAAAGGCCGCACCAACCAATTGTAAGGCCTCTGTGGAGGGCGAAATGTCGTACGTGAGAAAAGACTTCATCTCCAATTCAATTTGAGATCCACTGTTAAAATGTTTCCCCCCTAATCCCGCCTTTTAAGTTCTAACCATCACATAGTCAACATGTGCAGGAGCCAGTACATAACAATGGCCGCCACTGGGCTTCACCTCCCTTTACTTCAATGCGAGTGCCAGCCTTCAAGATGGCCGCCCCCTGGACCTCACCTCCCTATTGACATCAATTAGCAAAACACTAACCTGCCAGTACAGAAAAGGCGTTTGAGAAAACATCCTCCCAAAAACACTCCTTCCATCCCTCTCCTCCCTCCCCCACGCACACTCCTCTCCTCCCCTCAACTCTCCTTCCCTCCTCTACTCTCGCCCTTTTACCCACACTCACCTTCCCCATCTCTCTCTTTATTACCCCTCTCCCCTCACTCCCCTCCCCGCAGATCACACAAAGTTCACTTAGCAGAATGAGACCAATTCGATCATTCGACCCAACTGTGTCCACTACCGCCAAGACAAATCACGGCTGAACTATCTCCTCCTCTCCCAACCCCGTTCACATCTGCCTACTCCCCATAACCCTGACACCCCGCACTAATCAACAATCTATCTTATCTCTGCCTTAACAATCTATAATTCCACTGACTTGTGCCTCCACCGCCGTCTGATGCACGAATCCCACAGATTCATATACAGATATCAATGTTATTTGTCATTGCACATTTTCCAGTGCATACGAGATGGATAAACCTTTGCAGTCATAACATAGAAAACATAGCAAAAACACCAACTCAACACAGTACAACATCCCACGCACATGAGAGACCACCCGGCACCTCCTCACTGTGCTGTAAGGCAAAAGTCCCAAAGTCTAGCGAATGTCTCTATCTACCCTCCTTGTTCTCCCTCGCCGCTGAAGCTATCCAGGCCTCCGATGGTTGTGACGTTGACCTACCGCGTGTTATGGTGCAACAAGCCCCGCGGCTTGAATTCCGAGCTCCGTTAACGGGCTGGTTCAAAACTCCGTTGGCCTCGGTGGCGGGTTCGACCGCAAATCCGCAACTCCAGACTCAGCGGGAACGATATCGTTTATTTGTCTGGAGCCACACAGTACACAGCAGGTCACCAACCTGTAACCATCTATCTCTGCGCATACTCTCGACGCAATCGTCCACCCTGGGACCCAGACTGTCCGAGCCTCCGAGCACCGTACGGGTCGCCCCGATCGTCACCGCCCCGTTTCGTCCAGCTTCGCCTGTAAGTAAAGTCCTTGGCTCTGCCTCCCGGAAACCTCGAAGGTCGGTCCCAGTTGGAGGCGCCTGCTCCGCCATAATCGCTCAGCGCAGACTGATACGGAATACCGGGGATAGCGACAGAAAAGGTCTCATCCCACGCCCGAAGTGAGAGATACCCAACCCCATGATTCATCCACCCCCACACATACACACCAACATGTACTATAATAACTGAAATGTGACAAAAAGAAAACAAAAAGAAAGAAGACAAACTGGACACAAGGCGAGTCCGCAGCTGCAAGGGTGGCTGAAGAGGGTTGAGCATGTTGTGTCACGTTTAGTGCAACAACAGGCATTGTGGTCCGAAGCCAAGTTTTTCCTGTGATTTTCTTTTCTAGTTTCTATACCTCAGTTTGTATTCAATCTTTAACATTAACTACGGGTTTGGTGGGAATAAAAGGGAATGAATGAAGTTAAGACAATAAACTGATTTAAACCTCTAGGAGATATAGCACGGAAAAACAGGCCCTTTACAATCGGGTCCACTTGAGACCACAACTGACCAGCGATACTCCCCCGTAGGTTAGCCACTACCCACGCACTGGATGACAATTTTACACCGTTTTTCCCAAAGCCAATTAACCAAAAAACCTGCATGGTTCCAGTTGATAGTGATGTTGTAACACAACGGAGCACCCTTACATACCCACGCTGTCCCATTGAGAAGGTACAGGCCAGCTCCCCGGGTCCAGTATAGACGCCGGTCCTCTTGCGCTGTCTATGCAGTCAACAACCAACCGCAGCGGCCACCTATCCTCCCAAAAAGATTGCAACAACATATTACACACGATATGGATACCAACGTGTATCCACCTATTAGGTAGTAATCAATAGCAGAGTTCCATTACTATCAGGCAAATATAAAATTCAGGACACTTTCCACGTTCAGAAGGGGGCTGATCTGGCGGAATTTGTCAAAGGTGTTAAGAAATCATTTCTTTGTGAATTAAGAACCCTCCTGCCCTTCGCCAAGCCTGACTGTATGATTCCATTCCCCCATGCCACTTTCATAAACTTCCAAATGTTATAACAGCAACCAGGTGTTACATATAGAGTCTGTATGGAAACCATATGGCCCTTTGGCTGGTGCTGATTCTTTCGCCCCATTAGCAGTCTCTCCAGCTCCTTCACATGTAGTAGTCCTTATGTCCATGCTGTGCTCAGGTGGGTGGATAGTGGCATGTACATCTGTAGAAAATGGTGACTGGCTCAAGCCTCAGTTGTCATATTACTTCTTCACAGTGCTCCTCCAGAATCCCTTACAGGAACTCTCAGGATTCCCGTCTTCTCCTTGACAAAGAGGGCTTTTACAAAAAAAAACGGTTCAAAGAATAAACCTAGCAATATTATAGTACGTATTAGTTGACGACAGTGGTGGGGCAAATTAATAGGAAAGGATACTTGAGATAATATCATATAAGCATCTGGATAAATCAAGGTCTGATCATGAACAGTCAACATGGATTGTGCCTGGAATGTCAATGTTTGAACAAACCGTTCTTTCATATTTTTTTAAGCGGTAACTAGGGAAATTGATGATGGTAAATGTGCAGTGGTATGATGTCTATATGGATTTATCAGTAAGTGCCTTTGACAAAAGGATCCACTCATAGGAAGGTTGGTATCAGCAGGTTCAATTTTAGTCTATGTGTGTTAAATGGCGGAGTACAAGATTGTATACAACAGTGGCTGACTTAGATTTTCAAGGAGTAATGGTGATCGGCTGATTGTCATGTTGGAATCTGGTGACACCATTGGTGTGCCTCTAGGAGCTGTGTTGTGGTCGCACTGTTGTTTGTCATGTAACATCAATGACTGAGATTTTGGTGTAACCTTGTATAAGTAAGTATGCAGATGAAACCTAAAGTGATAGGTGTGTAGTGGATAAGAAGTAGATTTTCAAAGTCTACAGATATAATTGGGCCTTTTGAATGGAAACAGATGTCTTAACAATATGGCAGATCTGTAGTTACAAATGGTTATGTTTAAGTGCACAACTTCATGGCGGACAAATCAAAATATGATGTACAAGGAAAATGGTATGGAATAGAGGAATGCTGTGGAACAAGTGATCACTAGGAATAACTGTGCATAGTTCCCTGAAGGTGGAATCGCTTGTATATGGGTGGTAAACAGAAATCCTTTGTGTGCGGCCTTTATAAATCATAGCATTGAATTCAGTAGTAGGTTAAGTAATGGTTGAAAAATTGTAACAATGGCCATCTAGTAAACCAATTCTGGAGTAAGGAGTAAATAGCACACATATGTATTGTATAATTAAGTTTGTACTTTTTGGGGCTGTTCATCAAAATGTTATTCAATCTACTTTTAACTTTGTATATTTCTCATGTATCACTATGATTTGTCAACACACATTTTCTTACGGTGTATGGACAGGCTACGATGTCAGAAGATTGTTCCCGATTTTTGGTGCAGACCAAGGACAATGGTCACAGTTTTAAGGATAAGTGGGGAAGTCTTTTAGGACCACGAGATGTGAGAAAATCGTTTATTTTCACACAGAGAAATGGTTGAATCTGTTGAATTTATCTCTGCCCCCGATCTATATATCTGGGAGTCCAGGCTACTTTTGTGCCATACATATCATAAAAGGGAGTCATGGATGTGGCCTGTGGCTTTAAGGATCAGGTTTAATGAGAGAAGGGCAGGTACAGGATACTGAATTTGGTATGGATCAGCACATGATCATAAAGAACTGGCGGTGCAGGCTCAAACTCCTGAATGGCCAGCTCCTGCACCTAATTTCTATATCGATCAGAATGCTTGCCAACACATGCCACATTGCTTTCAAGCACGATAGAAAAACACATTATACTTGGGTTACAGTTGTCTTATTACTGTTAACACATCCTTTCAAATCCATTGCAGTACATTTCTGTCCCTTAATCTTAAAAACTGTGTCCCCTTTCAATACGAAATGTGTGCATCCTCCTACAAGTTATCTAAATCCGAATGCTTTCAATAATAATGAATACAGGTAAAAGTTCACAGATATAGTAGAATTGGGCCATTTTGGAGCGGTGAGTGGGAGTAGGGAGAGTCAGAGATAGAGAGAGAGAGGAGAGAGAGAGAGAGAGAGAGAGGGGTGGTGAGGGGAGGGAAGGGGA
The DNA here is from genome assembly GCA_035221665.1 of Okamejei kenojei. Classification (NCBI taxonomy): domain Eukaryota; kingdom Metazoa; phylum Chordata; class Chondrichthyes; order Rajiformes; family Rajidae; genus Okamejei; species Okamejei kenojei. Next base: position 7,942 of record JAVHYY010001046.1, on the reverse strand, counting down.
GAAAAGAGAGGTGGTGGTAGAGAGAGAGGAGGGGAGAAGAAAGAGAGATGAGGAGAGAGAAGTAGAGAGAAGAGAGAGAGATAGGGGGGGGGGTTGAGGGGAGAGGGAGGAGGGAGATTAAAGAGAGGAGGTATGAGAGAAGGCAGAGATTGAAGGGAGAGCAAGATGAGTGGAGAAGGAAGAGAGTAGAGTAGAGAGAGAGATAGAGGGCAGAATAAGAGAGGGGGAGAGAGGGTGAGGGGAGAAGACAGAGTAGAGAGGGGTAGGGTGAGAGGGGGAGAAGAGGGAGAGGATAGAGATGGGGAAAGGTGAGGGAGAAGTGATTATGTAAGATGAGATCCATTCAATTTCACCACTCCCTATCCAACCAATCACCCCGCACACTAACCAACATCCACACACAACATACACGGGGGCTAGGGTGTGGTAGCGAGGATGTTATTGTTTTAGGAATGGTTTCGTTAATACTGTCATCACCCTACAGAGTCGTCTCCCCTCCTTCGCTGAACGTTAAAATAAAAAATATCAAATTGAACGAATATCGGTTTTGCATGGGGGGTTGGGGCGTTGATTGGGGGGAGGGGGGGGTGGGGGGGGGGGGACAAAGGACTACACTCAAACACCAGCCATACAGTAACACATCAGGTCGGTTTAAGAGGCTGGAGGGATGGGGAGGGGGATGGGGAGGGGGATGAGTGTGAAGGTGGGAGAGGTAGGGAGGGTTAGAGGAGGGTGGGAGAGAATATTCATAAACATTGTTAAGGATGAACGAACGAATTGGTATCATTTTAATATAGACTTTTATAAACTTCTCCAACAAATACATCTATCTGGTGATTAACATATGATTAAAAAAGACATCAGTCTATAGTGCAACCTTTTTTGCTTATATTGTCAACTTTATTTTTGTGTCTCTCTTTTTCCAATGGGCAAATCTTCTGTTAGTTATCCGGAGAATCTACTCAATAGGGTCGGTACCCATTCTAGTATCGTCACTCTTGTACCCTCAGCTCCTCACTTTCCTGTCAATCGTCTCATTTGCGGAGTGCTGACCATCTCCAACCTCTTTTTTCATCCTTGTATACTGGGCTTGATTTTAAAAATATAAATATTTAAACGCGATTTAGATATTCAAAAACTTCCTAATTGACAATTTTATCTAAACAAATCTAACAACATATTAAAAAAAAATAGATTTGCTATTGTATACCGATTTAGGTGTTTTCTACAACATCTCCATTGTCGTGTCACTTGTCCTTGCTGTCCTTGCTTTATTTCTCTCGCAAAACCCAAAGAAGATGAGTAAAAATTCAGGGATCTGTATAAAGAATTGACAGTGACAGCTCGAGACTAAAATGCAGCAATTGTAACTTCATGTAAATACGTCATACCAGCAAAACGAAGTACATATGTAACACTTATGAAAAAAACCCACTGCACCTGGCCCCAAATAGGTGTTCAACTATTCCAACTTCAGACATCTAAGATCCGATTTGATAATCCCTGATGTTACAGATTTATAAATTCCCAGCAGCAACACCTGTAAATGCATTACAATGCTAAATACAAAATAACTCTACAATATACTCGATATGTGAAGTAACACACACATGACAAAACAACAGACAAGTAAGTATAATTTCCACGCGCGTCAGATATAATAACCACCCCTAACCAATGTTTACTCAATGCCATAAACCGGCACCAAATCATACAAACATCAATATCTTTGGCAATCATCATAACCTCCATAATTGACAAAAATTTGAACAGTAACTTACACATAAGCCGTGGAAGAACAGGCCTGTAGCATGGTTAAATATTACAGCAAATAATATCCACCTGCAAGTGTTGTCAAAAACTCACTATACAGCTCGCAACAACATTCCTTCCATACAGTCAAATGCAAATGGCAAGAAAATACCTGTCAATGAGTCCTAGAAGTCTTAATTTCTTTCTGAGGCAGCACTTAAAACTTATTGTGTGCAAACAGGCTTGTGTGCTAACATCCTTGAAGGAACTGAGGACAATCAAAGCATTCTCAAACTCTGGCGTTTGAGTTCCTACATGCGACACTTGTCCTCATTTTTTGCTAAACCTCAGTTTCATGTTCTAATGGTGGCCCCAGTAATTGGGGATCAATACATATTGAAGCCTCTGGAAATCTCTAATTCTCTCCCATCCGCCATCACACGATGAAACAAAGTAAGGATCAGTTAACTATACATATCATTTTTTAAAGTCATTCAACAATTGTCCATATTGAATACCCAGCCTCTTGGAAAAACTCATTCGCAATTCAATGCTATCTTGCAGGTCCCACAAATATGATTAGTAAAAATTTACTTTGATTACCTTGGTCAGGCCATCAACGAACCATGAGTTGATAAATCTCATGGCCTAGTACTGATCACCGAAAATTCATCCATGTCCACCAATTCCTTGTTCACCGAATGAACGTTAGTTTAAAGCTTCAATTAAAATGTCTAATATTTCGTACAGATCTCAACAGCATGTGCTTTATTCGCCTGTATACAAATTAATTGAGTGCATTCTGAGAGTCCATCAGAGGATCGATTGTTTGACCCTTGCGGTGTCTCTACAGCCGTACTCCTCCGCTGTCTCACTCCTTCAAACACTGTCGCGACGTTCAGTTAAATTCTCAGCGACATTTGAAGTCCATTCTCTCGCAAAGTCTCTCTCGCGTTTATTTTCTGAGATCAAAACACAGTTAATTCCCTGCGGTGACATCCCTCAGCCGTCTCTCTCCACACTACCTTTCTCCTCTCTCCCCCGCTTTCCTCTCTCTCCTTCAACTCTGACACGTTCAGTTCATTCTGCTAGCGACATTTGAGCTCCTTTCGACCGCGATCGCAAAATTCCTCTTCTCGCGATTAGACACTCATTTAATACCTACCTGCGGTGTCTCTTCAGCCTTCACCCTCGGCTGTCGCTCACGTTCATATCACTGAGATGTTTATTTTGTGTCTATGCTTGTGCCACTTGAGGCCTTCCCCCCTCTCTGTCCTCTCTTGTTGACCGAGCAGATAAGTTGAGCTTGTATTCTAGCTCCACCTCTTCATCCCTTATCTCCTGGTATCTCCTGTTTCATATCTGAAAAGTTGAGTATTTTCTTGCTGTGGGGCAATCTGTTCCCTCTCTCCTTATTGCTTCTCTTCTTCGATATTCTCTTTCTGTCTTCACCTCTATGCACCTCCCACTCTTGGCATGATTTAAAAACCAAACAAAATCTATGTTTGTCAATGTAGAAGAACAATTGTTCAAAATTTATACTTTTCCAGTAGAATTAAACCAATCACAATAAACACAAATACTTTACAAATCAGCTGTCTTGAGCAGATCAATTTAATCCAAATGGGTCTTTCTGTGGAATGAAACTCAGCCCACAATGAGAATGTTCTTACAATCTAAATCTCAATGATACGGCTCAATTTGTTCCAAATGGAAACTTTATTGAAGAATCAAATCAAACACCAAACAATGTTTATTTCAAATCAAAAATGGCAAAGAAAAACCAAACGGAGCCTTTCCTTTAAATGAAATCAAACAATTATTTTTAATCTTAGATGATAATGAAAGAAAATTTAATAGAAAACGGTGAAAACTCTTTCGGTAAATGTTATCGGAGCAAAAACATGAAGCTCTTAAACTGTAAAAATCTGAAAATATCGAATAAGAGCAGAATTAAGGCCAACAAACGTATATATAATATAAAGTTTTATTAAATAAAAAAAGCTGTTTTTTCATTTAATAACTTGTCGAATGTAAATGAAGATATTCAAAGGAAATTCAGAAACTGAATGAAATGATCACTTGTGAAAAATCAGCAATCACAATAAGCGCAGAGTTTATTAAACACGGTCAATCATCAGCCAAAATGAAATGAACTTGAAATAAAGAAAACATTTTTAAAACCCGTCTTAGGAATCACGGCAAAGAAATAACGGCAAAGTTTTTAAACATAAAACACAACTTGAGAAATAGAAACCTTTTAAAAACCCGTGTAAATTCGTTAATTTTGCGGCAATTAACGGAGAACATAATAACAATAATATTCAAATTATAAATAAATATTCAAAACATCGTCTACTAATACCTTTTGAAAAAAGTTTAAGAAATGAACAATAAAAAACGGCAGAAATCCAGCTTTAGATCGAACGTTTAAAATTCAAATATCAAACTTCGCTGTCGCAGAAACTGCGTCAGAATGACCGTTGGGCAAGAATGTTCTTGAAAAGGTTTCAACAACCGATAACGTGAACGTAGTGTGCGATGTGTGTCAGTGCTCCCCAAGTCACATTAGTTGTGTCATTGTCCGCCCTAGTCACAAGTGAGTGTTCATATCCCCCAATACCACAATTGTGTTGTTAAGTGTCCCCCTAGACCACATGAGTATGGACAGTGACCCCTAGTCACATTGTGGGTCAATGTTCCCCTATTCACCTGTTTGGGACAGAGACCCCCTATCACATGTGTGGGTCAGTGTCCCCCCTAGTCCAGCATGTGTGTGGTCAATGTCCCACCTATTCACATGTGTGTGTCCAGTGACCCCCTATACACATGTGTGGGTCAGTCATCCCCCTACACAAGTGTGGGTCATTGTCCCCCAAGTGCACAAGTTGTGGTCAGTGTCCCCACTAGTCACATGTGTGGGTCAGTGTCCCCCAGTCACATGAATTGGTTGATAGAGTGTCCCCTATTCCACATGGATGTGGTGACAGTGTCCCCCACTATCCCATGAGTGGGTCAGTTGTCCCCCCCCCCTAGTCACATGTGTGGGTCAGTCTGACCTCCCTAGTCACATGTTGGAAGACAGTGTCTCCCCTAGTCACATGTGGGGTCAGCGTCCCCCTAGTCAAATGTTGGGATCTGTGTCCTCCCAAGTCTCACATGATGTGGTTCATTTGTCCCTAGTCACAATGAGTGTGTCAGAAGTTCCCCCCTAGTCCAGCATGGGTGGTTCACTGTCCCCTAGAGTCACATATGTGGGTCAGTGTCCCCCTATTCCTCCGCATGATAGTGGGGTCAGTGTTTATATCCCCAGTCCACATGATGTGGGTCATTGTGCCCCTAGTCACCTGTGATGGACATGGTGCCTAGTCAAATGTGTGGGTCAGTGGAGCGCCCCTATCACTTTTGTCGGTCAAGTGTCCCCAGTCACATGATGGGTCAGGTCCCCTAGTCACATGTGTGGGTCAGTGTCCCCTATTTCACATGTGTGGGTCATAGTGTCCCCCTAGTCCCATGTGTGGGTCAGTGCCCCCCAAGACACATGTTGGGTCAGAAGACCCCTAGTCACGATGTGAGGGGTCAGTGTGATCCCGCCTATGATCACATGAGTGGGTCATGTCCCCCCTAGTTCACATGTGTGGGTCAGTGTCCCCCAAGTCACAAAAGTGTGGTGTCAGTTTCCCCCTAGTCACATGTGTAGGGTCAGTGTCCTCCCCCTAGCACATTTGTTGGTCAGTTTCCCCCTAATTCACATGTGTGGGACATTGTCACCCTAGTCAGCATGTGTGTGACCAGTGTCCCCCTGTCCACATGTATGTTCAGTGACCCCCCATTCACATGTTGTGGTTCATATCAGTGTCCCCTAGTCACAATGTGTGGGTCAGTGTCCCTCGCTATTCACATGTGTGGTCAGTGTCCCCCTAGTCACATTGTGGTTTGGGTCAGTGTCGCCACTAGTCACATGTGTTGACAGTGTCCCCCAATTCACATGTGTGGGTCATTGACCGCCCTAGTCACATGTGTGGGTAAGTGTCCCCAAGACCACATGATTTGGTCAGTGTCCGCCCAAGATCACCTGTGTGGGTCAGTGTCCCCCTATCACATGTGTGGGTCAGAGTCCCCCTAGATCACATTTGTGGTGTCAGTGTCCCCCAATCACATGTGTGGGTTCAGTGTCCCCCCCCGCTTAGTCACATGTTGTGGGTCAGTGACTCCTCTAGTACCCAATTGAGTGGGTCAGTGACCCCCCTAGTCACATTATTGTGTCAGTGTCCCCCCATGTGCAGCATGAGGTGGGACAGTGTCCCCCTATTCACATGTGTGGGTCATAGTGACCCCCCCTAGTCCACTTGTGTGGGTCATTGACCCCCTAGTTCCCACATGTGGAGGGTCATTGTCCCCTATTCCAACATGTGAGGGTCCAAGTGTCCCCCTAGTCACATTGTTTGGTCAGTTGACCCCCTAGACAAATGGTGTTGTTGTTCAGTGTCCCGCTAGTCACATGTTGGCTCAGTCCCTCCAGTCACATGTTTGGTCATTTACCCTAGTCACAAGGTGGGTCAGTGTCCCCCTAGTCACATGTGAGGGTCTCAGTTGTCCCCACCTATCACATGTGTCAGTGTGTCAGTGTCCTCCCTAGACAAATTGAGTGTTCAGTGTGTCCCAATAACACAAGTTGTGGGGACAGATTTCCCCACCTAGACAATGTTGATGGGTCATTGTCCCCTAAGCACATGTGTGGTGGTCAGTTCCCCCTAGTCACATGTGTGGGTCAGTGACCCCCTAAGTCACATTGTGGTTCAGTGTCCCCCTAGTCATCATTTTTGATGTCAGTGTCCCCTAGTACACCTGAGTGGGTCCGTGGTCCTCCCCAATCACAAGTGTGGTTCTTATTGTCGCCCCTAGTCACGTGTGGTCGTGTCCCGATCATCCATGTGTGGTCAGAGTCCCACTAGTCACATGTGTGGGTCAGTGTCCCCCTATTCACATGTGTGGGTCAGAGTCCCCTTAGTCACAAGTGAGGGTCATTGTCCCCCTATCACGCATGTGTGGGTCAGTGTCCCCTATCACATGATGTGGGGTTCAGTGTGCACCCGCCCCTAGTCACATGTGTGGGTCATTGTCCCCCGCAATTCACATTGTGTGGTCCGTGTCCCCTAGTCACTATGTGTAGGGTCAGTTCCCCCTATTCACATGTGTGGGTCATGTCGCCCCTAGTCACATGAGAGGGTCATGTGTCCCCTAGGTCACATGTGTTGGGTCAGTGTTCCACCTATCGACACATGTGAGGTTCAGTGTCCCCTAGTTCACATTGTGTGGTGAACAGTGTCCCCCTAGATCACATTTTAGTTTTGCTGTGCCACCCCGCCCCAAGTCAATGTGTGGTCATAGTTCCGCCTAGTCCACAGTGGGGTCAGTCCCCTAGTCAATCATGATTTGGGATCACTGTCACCTAGTCAAATAATGGGTCATGTCCCCCTAATCCCATGTTATGTGTCATTGTTCCCTAGTCACAAGTGTGGGTCATTGATCCCCTAGACACATTTGTGGTGTCAGTGTGTCCCTAGTCAAATGTGTGGGTCAGGTTGTCCCCCTATCCTACGTGTGTGGGTCAGTGTCACCTAGTCACATGTTGTGGGGGGGGGGTGGGTCAGTGTCCCCCTAGTCACTCCTGTGTGGGTCATGTCCCCCCTATCACATGTGTGTGTGTCCAGTGTCCCCCTAGTCACATGTTGTGACAGTGCCCCCAATTCACATGTGTGGGTATCAGTGTCCCCCTCTCCACTGTGTGGGTCCAGTGTCCCCGCTAGTCAACATGTGTCGGAGTCAATCCCCCTAGTCCACATTTGAGGGACCTGTGTCCCCTAAGCACATTGTGGTGTCAGTGTCTCGCCCCTATCAATTTTGTGGGTCAAGTGTCCCCCAAGCAACAAGTGTGTGGTCATTGGTCCCCTCTATCACATTGTGGGTCAGATTCCCACCAGTCACATGATGTGTCATTGTCCACCCTATCACAAGTGTTAGTGTCATATGATCCGCCCTATCACATGTGATGGTTCAGATGTCCCAAGTCCACATAGTATTTGGGTTCAGTGGTCCCCCTATTCACTGTGTAGTGTCAGTGTCCCCCAAATTCACAGTGTGGGTCAGTGTCCCCCATAAGTCACATGTGGGTCAGTGTCCCCCTGGA
>JAVHYY010001045.1:0-45376 GCA_035221665.1 Okamejei kenojei | reverse complement strand
ATTGTGTCATTTCACTTCCATGCCATTGTATTTCATCAAGACTAATGTTTTTTTTCCCATGGCCGAACAGCTAGATTGCATATTTCATTTCACTTTCCTATTGCCTTGCTGTTTTGAAGCACTGGGCAGGCACAACGTTCATTGCATTTTAATTTTGCCTCATTGCCCATTGAGTTTATGCACAGGGACAGGCCGAGCAGTCATTGATTTTCATTTCACTTCCATTGTCTCTGATTGTTTCGTTGTATTTGTTTCAAGCGCCAGCGCAGAGCGCAGGAGCCCCGAAAAGCTGATTCCATTTTCATTTCTTGCCTATGGCCATTATAATTTTCAAGCAACTTGTCAGGCCGTATACAGCTGATTGCTTTTGTCATTTCACTTTGCATTGGTATCTGTTCGCGGTTTTCATTTCTCATTGCCTTTGACAATGGCAGTTTGAAGCACAGTGGCAGGCCACGCACACAGTTCATTGCTATTTTAATTTTGCCGCCCATCTGCCTCATTGAGTTTAATATGCACATTAGTGGGCAGGGCTCGCGAGCAGCTCATTGCATTTTCATTTTCTACTTTCCATTGTCATTGTGTGTTTCAAGCGCTGCCGCAGGTCACGAACTAGCTGATTTCCATTTTCTCATTCTTCATGTCACATGCCATTTATCTTAATTTCAAGCAACATGTCAGGTCGAACAGCCGATTGCATGTTCATTTCACTTGACATTGGAATCTGTTTCGAGTTTTTCATTTCATGCATTGGGCCCCATGCAAGTTCAAGCACAGGGCAGGGCAGAGAAACATGCTAAAACAGTTTCATTGCATTTTATATTTTGCTTCCAGTGCCCATTTGCAGTTTTCAAGCGCTGGGCAGGGCCAAAACAGCTCATTGAATTTTCATTTTGCTCTTCCATTGCCTTAGGCATATTCAAGCACGGGCCAGGCACGCCGAATAACAGCGGATTGCATGTTTCTGTTTTACTTTTTCTCATTGCATTGCAGTTTTCTTGCATTGGGCAAGGCCATAACAGTTGGATTGCAATTTTTCATTTCATCTCCATACCGACTTTTGGATTTTCAAAGACGAGGCTGGACGATACAAGAGCTGACTGACCATTTTCTTTTTTAGCTTGATATTGCTGTTGTTATGTTTCACATATTTCTCAGACATCGGTCGACGGACCTCGCCGACAACAGGACTCATATTGCATTTCATGTATCACCTTCTCATTGAATTTGCAGTTTCTAACGACTGGGAGGTCGAATAAATCCTTGATTGGCATTTTATTTCTACTTCCATTGCCAATGCAGTTTCAATAGCAAACCACGGCAGTGGGTGATGAATGTGCCCATTGTTGCATTCTCTAATTTTCTACTCATCCGTATTTAAGCCTAATTGACTCTGTTTGACACAAGCACTCTCTGGGCAGGGCAGAAGAGCTTCTTTGAATTTTCACTTCACGTTCCATTGCATTGCAGTTTATGCAACAGAAGGAAGGCGCGATATCTCAATTGGCGTTATGAAATTTCACTTACTGTACGATGGTTTAATATTGGCAACACTATAATATAGGTTACCTCCACTCACATTAACCCCGCCCCAGTTTATTCATCAAATCAGAAACGCTATTCTCCGCCTCAGTAGAGACAAATGTCAAGGCGGTGCTATTGAAGGTTGTGTGTAATTAGCCCAGTGCTAATCATTAAAAGATGTGTGTACACTTAAGAGCTTGTAAAGTTTTCATTTACATGGATTGTTACGCGAAGCTGGAAGATAACTTGCGTCTTCCTGTTTATCGGTTTTTATTTCTTTTTTTTTGTTTTGTGTTTTTTGTGCTTTGATCTCTTTGGCCATGGCGTTCCTCTTGCAGAAAGCCCGAGCAAGCTTGTCTTTGATTGCTGACATCTCCTGAGCGACTGGGCCAACGTTTGAATTTGATTTCACACACTTTGTAAACGTCTGCACACCGCGCTGATCCTGACTCCCTTAAAGCTTTCCTTCCTCCTCACCTTCAAAAATGTCGGACCTTGATGCCATGAAGAGAGCCAGAAACTATTCACCTAACGCTCCAGCGGTCCTGGGCGTCGATGGTGCGGTGATTACTCCTGCAGAGTCTGCTGACGACCCCGGCATCCTTGCCTGCTTCGTAAGTTCAGGGAGATTTGTGACCTGCCCTCGAACCGCATTCTAGAGTGGGCACGGTTCTTTACGAGGAGACAGTTGCCTGATGAACCTGTTGAATGTTTTATTTGCTGATTTGCGTTATCTCGCCCAGCGGGTGCCGTTTTTTGGCGACATGACTGACCAGCTACACTAGAGACAATTTATTTGTAACTGGCATGCGTGACCCAGAAGCCTGCGATGTGAGCTTTTGAGGGATCATACGGATCTAACGTTGGACAAAGGCTATGCATGCCTTGCAGATTGTCTGAGGTCGTTGTTTTGCAAGAGGCTAACCACCGGTGATTTGGGCATAAATCTGTCAAACCTGGCTGGGTTTAGGAGCCCACAGCCCTCGGTGGGAAACACCTATTGGTTTTTCTGCGTACGACGTGCCCCGCCCTGGACCTGGGCGTTTGATGCCCCGAAAATGATGCCTCTCCCGAACTGTAACTACATGCACCATAGACTGTGTCGACGTGTCCCGCTCTGTTTTAATTCTGTAAAACCTGTAACTTTTGTACTCTAAAAGCTGAACCATTTCTCAGCCTCCCTGTCGCTTACTCCGTTCCCGTGGAGCCAGGCTACTAAGCAGTTTCCAGTCCCAGTCTAAACATGCTGGCCCAATATGATCTCTTGTGTTTCGACGCCTCAGCCCAATTTAGTTGAGTGCAAATGGTGCGGAGCCATATTAATTTGCCGAGGACTCTCATGGTTTACCCTCCTACTGTAGCACCCCGCCCACCGCAATGATCCCTCCGTACCTGTGACTGTCAATGGCGTAACCTTCTCTGCCAAATTAGATACTGGCGCGAGAGTCAATGTTTTGTTCATGAATCTTTTCAACAAGATAAGGGAGTAATGAGCCTCTGGTTTTTGACGTTGACTACCCTGCACGCCTATGGTGGAGAGATTCTAAGGCCTTCTGATGGAAACAGGCGCGACTATCCAATTCTGATTTGTATTTGGATCTCCTGAACCTCAGGAATGTTTCCAGGGGATCCGGCCATGGGGTCCCTGCTCAGCGTCTGATGTCCAGTAACTACCAGATCCACACGTCCGATTGCCCAGCGCCAGCTGAAACCTCGAGGGTGCTGGAGCCCGCCTCCGTGCAGAGGCGAATTCAAGAGAAACATGACAGCCAGCGCGTTCCCACGATCGGTCGTGTGTTTTATGTTGTTTCAAGCCCTTGGTGAGGTAACCGCAACAGCTTATTGCATTTTCATTTCACTTGCATTGCCATTGCAGTATCAAGCACAGGGCAGGCCGAAGAGCTCATTGCATTTTCATTTCACTTCCATTGCCATTGCAGTTTCAAGCACAGGGTGGGACGAACAGACTCTTTGATTGCTTTTTGCAATTTCATCTCTTCCATTGCCGTTGCAGTTTCAAGCACAGGGCAGGCCGAATGATCATCCGGAATTTTCTACACAGAGCATGATGGGCATATGGAATAGCTACCAGAGGACCGGGTAGTTGGCCAGGTGCTATCACAAAATTTTAAAATTACATTTGGACATCGGTACATGGATCGAAAAGGTTTAGCAGGATATGGGTAAACCACAAATGCACGAAGGTGCGACCGCAGTGTTGATGGGCGTGTGCGCATGAGGGACGTCGAAGGACTTAGGATAAGCCGAAGGAAATGAGAGGTGGAAAGCCAAGATACCGAATGGAGACGATGCCGAATGCCGATTAAAAGTCAAAAAAAATGAACAGACACGACACTGAAAAGCCAAATAACTCGAAAGGACATGATGTTAGTTATTTGGTCTTTTTCGTCGTTGTTTCCGTTCGGTATCTTAGCTTCCATTCTTTGCTTCGGCTACTCATCCTCCTTCGACCGTTGATGGGACTCTCATCTTGGACCAAATAACCCATTTTCTTTACTCTAAAAGGTCTATAACTTTATGAATTGGATTATGCAGGACAAACGTGGAGATAATACGTGGAATAGTGTGGCACAGCAACTGCCCTTTGATTCCCCCATATTTTCACCAACAATATTGTGCCAATTTGAACTAATCTCATCGACCTGCTCATGGACTGGATCCCTCTTGATACGCCTGACTGTGTCAATCATGTGTCAGTCTAAAACAGCATTTCCACCAACTCCTCAGGCAGGACGTCCCAGGAACATACCGAAGTCCCCACCCAAGGAACAAGACTGACAATATCTATGGCCCTTATATTTTATACTGGATTAAGTGGGACCCGTTGGGTCGAATATTCACATGGGGGGGGGGGGGCTGGTCCCCCAACGCAATATTCCACCTCTTCACTAATTCCAATATTGCTGGGCAGTGGGGATGGGGGTGCTTTCTGGAGCGCTAGTATGGGTGTTGTTGGCCAAAGGGACTGGTTTCCAGAGGTCTAGTATGGACATTGTGGGCCGCATGGATTCTTGGGCTGGCAACGCAGGCCTGGTATGCTGGCAGCTCAGTCACTCAGGCTTAGTGGGCTGGCAGCTCAGTCACTCAGACCTGGTGGGCTGGCACCTCAGTCACTCACGGCTGTTCCTTGAAATTCCATTTCAAGCAGAGTGCAGGCCAGCAAATCCTATTTCATAGCGTTTCAAGCAAAGTGCAGGCCAGGAAATCCAATTCATAGCATTCAAGCAGAGTGCAGGCCAGCAAATCCAATTTCATAGCATTCCAAGCAGAGTGCAGGCCAGCAAATCCAACTGCATAGCATTTCAAGCAGAGTGCAGGCCAGCAAATCCAATTTCATAGCATTTCAAGCAGAGTTCAGGCCAGCAAATTCAATTTCATAGCATTTCAAGCAGTACAGAGGGGGGAGTGGGAGGGGGGAGCAGGAGGAGGGGAGCAGGAAGGGGTGAGAGCGATAAGGGGGAGCGGGAAGGGGGGAGCGGGAGAGCTGGAGGGAGGGGGTGACGTTTATACCCCGAGATGTTGTCACGTTCACTCTCAGTTCGGGTCTTGTTCCCCGCAGATTCTCCAGCTGGTTCTCTCCATCTGCACTAAACATATTCCCCTCCAGCCTGAAACAGGTCGAGGAGTAAAGATGAAATAAACAAATGAAACAACAGTGTCAGTAACAGGGACTGGGGTTAATATTTCAACAACACTTACAGAACAAAATCACAGAAGCCCGCGGATCCCTTGATATTTTATCACATTAAACATTAACACAAACACTCATCACATCAGCTTCAGTCTCGGATGGTTCCATATTAGGCGGCGGAGAGCGGGGACACATCGGTCTGTGAGAGAGTTGTCTGTCAGCTCCAGCTCCGTCAGTGAGGTGTGTGTACTGAGGGCGGAGACAAGATCCTCGGCTCCAGAATCTGTGCGACCGACTCTGTACAGCCTGGAGATGAGAGAGAGTGAGGGTGAGGGACACAGAGAGTGCAAATCCCCAGTGTTTATTAGTGACACAATTACTGATCATATTAATGTTCAGTGTCAGACACCCAGTGAGTTTAAACACAATCTCTCACAGTCTGGAACTTACCCCAGAGTGTGTATTTTACAGTCCGGGTTCCTCAGAGCCGCAGACACCGGTTTCACTCCGGAATCTCCCAGGTCATTGAATCCCAGGCTAAACACAAACAGAGTAAGAAACAAACTGATACAAACCCCGGCGAGGCTGAGATAGACAACTCTCCCAAACGGATATTTATGGAAAAACCTCAGCACATTATTGAATTAATCTCTGTGGATGTGTTTGATGACTTTCACCATTTATTCTCATTCCCTGACCGGGAAATGTTCCTTGAGCAGAGAACGGCGGCAGGCAACACGCGCGACCCGGGGGAAGGGGTCGATCACCGGTGGAGTGGAGACGACCATCGATGACCTAGGGGTGGGTGGGTATAGTAGGAGGGGTGCCCCCCGTGCATGGTGACGACCGCTCGGCCCCATGGAAGGGGTGCGGGACGGAATAACAAAATAGTGAAACAATTTTACAGTTCAATATTAGTGTCAAACGGACAGTTACCTCAATTCCTGACACTCGTGCAGAGCCGGTCCCAGCCGCCAGAGACCTTCGCATTGAATGCGGCATCTCCACAGATCGAGGTGCTTGATTGTATCACACGGCCTGATGACATGAGACAGGACCGCACAGCCAATCGTGGTCAGTCCCAGTACCTGGAATGAAAGCGTTTGCACAGATCCCAGTGTCTGCTGAGCCAGTTGGGGATTCTGAGACTCAAACAGGTAGTGCAGCGTGTTCAGGAGCCTCCTTTTACCAAACTCACTCCCTGCATTTCTAATCTGACGTTGAACCTTCTCCTTCACCCAGTCAATCACTCAACAGATTGTTTGATTAGGAAATGGACCCAGAAACACCTCCAGGACCCGAGCTGCCCGTGGGGAGGAGAGACCAGCGACAAAACGGAAAAATACTTCAAATCGCCTGTCTGTCGTCCTGTGGACTTCAGACAGGAGTTTCACGATATTCCTGGTATCTAGTCAGGAATTGTGCGAGTGCGCACTATAGCATTATAGTGTATTCTAGTGTATTCTAGTGTGTTGTTATAGGGTATGTTATAGTGTGTTCTATTGTGTGTTACTGCTTTATTGTGTTATATACAATTTTATAATGTTATAGTGTGTTGTAGTGTATTAGACTATTATTAATGTTATAGTGTTATAATGCTGTATTATTATATTATGTTATAAATTGTTATAGTGCTACAATGTTATAGTGTTATACAGGAGCCCACAGGAGCCGTTGGAAGAGGAGGAGGGGGAGGAGCGACACCCGACCGGTAAGCTTCAAAATCTAGCGCGGGGCTTGTTTTTTCAGAGGCCCACAGGAGCCGTTGGAAGAGGAGGAGGGGGAGGAGCGACACCCGACCGGTAAGCTTCAAAATCTAGCGCGGGGCTTGTTTTTTCAGAGGCCCACAGGAGCCGTTGGAAGAGGAGGAGGGGGAGGAGCGACACCCGACCGGTAAGCTTTAAAATCTAGCGCGGGGCTTGTTTTTACCCAAATCCATAACATTCCATTTGGAGAAGTGGGTTTTTTTGAGGAAGCCGCTGATTGGTGGGAAGTGGACTAGGAAAAGCAGCTGATTGGTGGGAAGTGGACTAGGGAAAGCAGCTGATTTACAGTCAGATTTCAGCAGTTTGTAGTGATTTTATATTGTGTTGCTATTGTATCCTGTGTAAGGGGGGCAGTATGAAGGCCAGGGCAGTGTACTGTTCTGGATGTCAGATGTGGGAGGTCAGGGAATCTGATAGCCCTCCAGACGTACACATCTGCGCCAGGTGTGTCGAGATGGGGCTCCTAAAGGATCGTGTTAGGAAACTGGAGCAGCAGCTCGATGACCTCCGTCTGGTCAGGGAGAGTGAGGAGGTCATAGAGAGGAGCTACAGGGAGGTAGTCACTCCCAGACCACAGGAGGCAGACAAGTGGGTCACGGTTAGGAAGGGCAAGGGGCAGAGGCAGGGGCTAGAGAGTACCCCTGTGACCGTACAACTGGAAAATAGGTACTCGGGTTTGAGTACGATTGGAGGGGACAGCCTAGCTGGGGGCAACAACAGCGGCCGGGCCTCCGGCACATAGACCGGCCCTGATGCTCAGAAGGGTAGCAAAAAGAGGAGGGCAATTGTAATAGGGGACTCTATAGTTAGGGGGTCGGATAGGCGATTCTGTGGACGCAGTCGGGAGACCCGGATGGTAGTTCGCCTCCCTGGTACCAGGGTCTCGCATGTGTCAGAACGTGTCCAAAAGATTCTGATAAGGGAGGGAGAGGAGCCTGATGTTGTGGTACACATAGGTACCAATGACATAGGCAGAAAAAGTGACGAGGTCCTGAAGGGAGAATTTAGGGAGTTGGGGGGAAAGTTAAAGAGAAGGACCAAAAGGGTAACGATTTCAGGATTACTGCCAGTGCCACGTGACAGTGAGAGTAGGAATGAAATGAGGTGGAGGCTAAATGCGTGGCTGAGGGACTGGTGCAGTGGGAAGCGATTCAAGTTTCTTGATCACTGGGACCTCTTTTGGGGAAGGCATGATCTGTACGCAGAGGACGGGTTTGATGATGAAAGGGATAGACAGAGTTGACGTGGATAAGCTTTTCCCATTGAGGGTAGGGAAGATTCAAACAAGAGGGCATGACATGAGAATTAAGGGACAGAAGTTTAGGGGTAACGTGAGGGGGAACTTCTTTACTCAGAGGGTGGTGGCTGTGTGGAATGAGCTTCATTTTGAGGTGGTGGAGGCAGGATCGATTTTAACATTTAAAAGTAAAGTGGATAGGTATATGGACGTGAAGGGAATGGAGGGGTATGGTCTGAGTGCAGGTAGATGGGACTAGGGGAAAACAAATGGTCGGCACGGACTGGAAGGGCCGAGAGGGCCTGTCTCCGTGCTGTATTTGTTATATGGTTATAATGTTATAATTGGTGGTATTATTAAAGTGTTTGTTATAGTGTACTATACAGCACTATATGGTATTATAGTTTGATGTAGTGTGTCTTCGTGTGTAATAGTGTATTATTGTGTGTTATAGTGTTAAGTGTTATATGCATATACCCATTATAGTTTTCAGCGTTATTCCCCTTTCTAATTTATCACATCCGGGAACGTGACGCTTGACGGGCAACGTTGCGTGGGTTCAAAAAAAAAAATGCGAGAAAAGGTTCCCGTTTTAAAACTTCGACCTTCACATTGTTGAATAATGAAAACATAAATTTATTGTTTTAGTATGTAGTTTTTAGTACCCTTCTTTACAATGTATCATATTGCAAAATGTATAGATACATTCATTCATATGAGATGTTATTTTCCTCTAGATGTTTAATGTAATAATAGTCCTCTTTGTTACGACATATATTGTAGATATATTGCCCTCGTCTTCGAGCAATATGAATCTACTTAGGCATGTCGTATAGTCAATATTCTATTAATGTATTATGGTGTAATATATCTTATATTGTTATTGTGTTAGTGTATTATAGTGCGTGTATGCGTATTATCGTGCTGTGTTGTATTATATTGTGTTATAGTGTATATAGGATTAAATTAAAATATTATAATGTGTAATATAGTATTATAATTTGATGTAGAGTGATGTAGTGATATAGTGTGTTATACTGTGTATTATAGAGATTAGTATTATAATGTGTTATACAGTGTTATAGTGTAATATAATGTTATAATGTTATAATGTTTAGTATGTGATATCACCTCCAGGTCCATCTCCAGGTCTAGCTCCATCTCCATCACTAGCTCCATTTTTTTCGCCAGCTCCTTCTTTATCTCTCTCTAGCTCCAGATCCAGCCCCAGCTCTATCTGCACCTCAGGCTCCAGTTCCATCTCCAGCTCCATCTAGCTCCATTTCCAGCTCATTTTCCAGCTCCAGCTCCGGCTCCGTCTCCAGCTCCATCTCCAGGTCCATCTCAATCTCTAGCTCCAGCTCCAGCTCCATCTCCTGCTCTGAAGCTAGAGCTGGAGATGGAAATGGAGATGGAGCCTGATCTAGAGCAGGAGATGGAGGTAAACTGGAGCTGGATTGAACTGGAGATAGAGCTGGAGATGGAGCTAGAGCTGGAGCTGCGTCTGGAGATGGAAGTAGAGCTGGTGCTGGCGATGGAGATGGAGCTAGAGCTAAAGATGGAGCTAAAGATGGACATGGAGCTGGAGCTGGAGATGGCGCTGGAGATGGAGCTAGAGCTGGAGACTGAGCTGGAGATGAAGTAGAGCTGGAGCTGGAAGGAGCTGGAACTGGAGGTGGAGCAACAGATTGAGCTGGAGCTAGAGCTGGAGCTGGAGGTGGAGCTGGAGCTGGAGCTGGAAATGGAGCGGAAGCTGGAACTGGAGATGGAGAGGAGTAGAGCTGGAGCTGGAAGGAGCTGGAACTGGAGATGGAGCAGGACATGGAGCTGGGGATGGAGCTAGATGGAGCTGGAAATGGAGCTGGAGATGGAGCTAGAGATGGAGCTGAAGATGGAGGTAGAGTCGGAGCTGGTGATGGACATGGAGATGCTGCTGGAGAAAGAGATGAAACTGGAGATTGAGCTGGAGATTGATCTGGAGCTGGAGATGGAGCTGGAAATTAAGCAGGAGACGGAACTGGAGATGGAGCTGCAGCCAGTACCTACTAGAGCTAGAACTGGAGATTGAGCTTGACATGGCGTTTGAGCTGCATCTGGTGATGGAGCTAAAGCTAGATGTGCAGATGGAGCCTGAGATGGAGCTAGAGCTGGATCAAGCGATGGAGCTAGAGCAAGAACTGAAGATTGAGCTGGAGATGGAGCCAGCGCTGGAGCTGGAGATGGAGCTAGAGTTACAGCTGGATATGGTTGGAAATGGAGCTGGCGATGCGACTAGAGCTAGAAATGGAGCTAGAGCTGGAGCTAGAGTTGGAGATGGAGAAGGAGCTAGAGTTACAGCTGGAGATGGAGTTGGAAATGGAGCTGGCGATGCAACTAGAGCTAGAGGTAAAGCTGGAGCTAGAGTTGGAGATGGAGCTAGAATTGCAGATGGAGCTGTAGATGGATTTACAGGGGGTTTAGAGGGGATTAGGGTGTTAGAGGATTTTAGATGGGTTTAGAGGGATTTATATATGTTCGCAGGTGTGTAGAGAGGTTTAGAGGTGTTTAGAGGGATTTAGTGTGTTTTAGAGAGGGTTGCAGGGGTGTTTACTTGGGCTTTGAGGTTTGCCGGGGATTAAAGAAGTATAGAGGGGTTTACAGGTGTTTAGAAGGGTTTACAGGTGTTTAGAGGGATTTACAGGGGGTACGAGGGGTTTGAAATCTGTTTAGAGGTGTTTGCAGGTATTTAGAGAGGTTTAGAGTGGTTTAGAGGGGTTTAGATGGTGTACAGGGGTTTGCAGAGGATTAGCGGTGTTTAGGTGGGTTTGGAGGGGTTTAGAGTGGGTTTAGCGGGCTTTATAAGGGGTTTAGTGGCGTTTAGAGTGGTCCACATGGGTTTAGAGATGTTCAGAGGGGTTTACAGGGGGTTTACATGGGGTTTAGAGGGCTTTATAGGGGGTTATAGGGGTTTAGAGCGGTTTGCATGGGTTTGCAGGTGTTTAGAGGGATCTACATGGGGTGAGAGGTATTTAGAGAGGGTTTGTGGTATAGAGGGGTTTGCAGGGGATTAGAGGTGTTTCGAGCGGTTTACATGGGTTTAGAGGGATTTGGAGGGGATTGGAGGGGTCTGGAGGTCTGGAGGGGACTGGAGGGGGTTAGAGTGGTTTAGGTAGGTTTAGAGTTGTTTACAGAGGTTTATAGATGTTTAGAGAGGTTTACATGGGTTTACAAGGGGTTAGAAGGATTTCCAGGAATTTAGAGGGGCTTAGGGGTTTTTAGAGGGCTTTACAGTGTGTAACATGTATAGTATGTAACAGTGTATTATAACTAGTTGTGTTGTATTGTTGTCGTGTGTGGTGTGTTATAGTGTATACGTGTTATAGTGTATTTTGTGTTGTTATGTGTTGTTATGTGTTATTATATGTTCTAATATATGATATAGTTTTATATAGTATTATATAATGTTAAAGTGTGTTTTTGAGTATTAGACCATGTTAGTGAGATATTGGTTTAGAGTGCGTTATATTACACTATAAACATGGTAATCCACTGTTACATTATAATATAGTATACGATATTATACACACTATAATACTAATGCCACTATAACAATAATGCCTTCTAAACACAATACACTATAGACACTGTAATAGTAAGATTAAACGAGAACTTACCTGTTCGAAGGTTGATCTTTATTTTATGAGGAGTAACGATGAGGGATTACGTGAAGAAGGCCCGCATGGCGCTGGAACGGCATACTTCAAAGCAGCGGCATGAAAAACACAGAGCACAATAGCCGGAGTAAGATAGTAAGGCTCATTATAGATTTAGAACTACCAGATGATCATTCATTTTATGAGGGTGTGGAGTGGAGGGCACGTAATCCCTCATCGTTACTCCTCATAAAATAAAGATCAAACTTCGAACAGGTAAGTTCTCGTTTAATCTTACTATTTTACTTCGGAGTCACGTGAGTGACTACGTGAAGAGTTTGAAGCTTTCTGTGTTTTTTATGTCGTAGAATTCGTCCATACGACAGTCCGGCTAAGTCACATACATGAGGAAACCAGACTAGTTTTAGTTCTTTCCATAATAAATTTTTAATGATAAAAGAACATATAATAACCCTCTTTATATCCGAGGGAACTATTACAAAGTGATAAAAGATATAAGTGATAACATAATTGATCATAGTAATCAATAGTGAAACAAAGCAGGTGACTATAGTGAACCCAACACCGCGTGGCCAAAGCTTGTCATTGTGTGAACAGGTTTATTGTAGAACTTTGAAAAAGTTTCTTCTTTACTCCACCCTGCGGTTTCTAAAATATGCTCGAGCGGTACGTCCTGCACCTTCGCTGCGGATGTAACTGCAGCCCTGGTGGAGTGAGATTTGAACACATCAGTGTCTACTCCTGCTAAAAGTAACACCTGTTTTAACCACCTTGAGATTGTTTGTACTGAAGCTTTTGTGTGTGGTTTCTTGAGTAATCATTAACGTTTTTTTCCTTACTCGAAGAGTTTTGGTAATTTTTATATATTGGTTTCAAATGTCTAACCACACACAATGTTGGATCAATAGGATAAGCTTGAAAGGTTACCTTTGCTCCAGTTCTTCCTGGTCTGCTTTGTTTGATCAGATCATAAACATAGAACACAATGTTATCTGTAGTCATATGCATACAGTCTAAACGCAACATTTGTAATGTTTTGCACCCTTTGAGCTGAAACCAATGACATTAACATTATTAATTTGAATGTTAATCTTTCCAATGACAAACCTTCGATTGGAGTCCATTGTCTAAGTAAAGTAAGTACAATGCTAACATCCCAAATATCTGTATATCTTGGTTTGGGTGGATTTTTGTTAAAGATTCCTTTCATAAATCTGGATATTAGTGGATGTGATCCAATTGATTTCTGGTCAGATATTTGTCCTAAATAAGATGATAAGGCACTACGTGCAGTATTAATGGCACTGTAACTTAAGTGTTGTTCAAAATGCAATTCAGCAAGGAACTCCAATACATTTGCAATGTTCACAGTATGGTATGATATATTTGACTGTCTGCAAAATTCTTCCCATTTCTTTATATGTGTCATATATTGTTTCTGTGTGCTATCTCGCCATGATGCGGCTATAACTTCCACAGTTCTATCCGACAATCCAAGCTCCTGTAGTGGTCTGGTCAAAACCTGCAGATTAATAAATTCATATAAGCATGTAATGGATGAATTTCTTTGGTTACTGGTTTTATCAATAAATCACTGCAGTTAGGAATTGACATATATGGTTCTTTAATCATGTTTAACATTAATGGGAACCAAGGTTGTGTCGGCCAATTTGGGATTACCAACAATCCTGTGGCAGAATCTTGCCCTATTTTCTTCAGACATTGCTGAACCAGAGCAAATGGTGGAAAAGCATAAAATAACATATTCCCCCAGTGTAATGAAAAAGCATCTACTGCTACTGCATCTGGGTCTGGTTCCCAAGACACATATTTAGGCAATTGATGATTTAGTCTTGATGCAAACAGATCAATGTCTGGTAACCCATATCGAGTTACAATTTTACTGAAAATTACTGGGTTAAGCATCCATTCTGTGTTATCTTTAAATATCCTTGATCTATTATCTGCCACCACATTGTCTTTACCTGGAATGTAGTTTGCCGAGATCCAAATTTGGTGATTAATACACCATTGCCATATCTCATTGACCAGACAATCACACGATACCGATCTGACTCCGCCCATGTGATTAATATATGCAACAGCTGTTTTATTGTCTAATTGTATTAATACATGTAGATTCTTTTTTGTAGAACAATATGCCTTTAGTCCATAAAAAGCACCCAATAATTCTAAATAGTTAATACCATATGTTTGAAGAAACATTTCCTCTTGGACAGTCCATCTACCTCCACAACTGGAGAATGAATCTGTTGCCCCCCCATCCGAGAGCGCTAGCATCTGTTTATAAAACCACTTCAGGCTGTTGTATCAGAATGTTTTTAGGAGCTTGTGGGACATTTTCAATCCACCATTGTAATTCCAACAAAGCTTCTTTTGTTAATTGCATAGGCCTATCAAAATGGCCTGCCCTCTTTTTTAGAGCTCTTATTTTGTCCCTTTGAAGGTTTTGGTAATGTAATGGACCAAATTCCACTGCAGGAAATGCTGCTACTAGCTTACCAATAACCTTTGCTACTTCTCGGATGGAGGGATAAGGTTTGTGAATGAGACCCTTACAAGTCACCAAAATATCATCAATTTTATCTGTTGGTAAAGTTACTAACATAGTAACTGAGTTAATTAACCCCAAATAGTTAATTGACTGTGCTGGCTGCAGCTGGGATTTAATTGGATGAATCAAGAACCCTAACTTTTCAAACAAAGCTTTAGTTGCTGAAACTGATTTCTCAGCTGATTCCTGATTGTCATTGATGATTAAAATGTCATCGAGATAAGCCATAACGATGTGTTTTTTTGTGCTCTTAATTGAGCTAAAACTGGTTTCAAACAGTTTAGTAAAGAGCCTGGGAGCTGAACTTAACCCATTTGGTAAAGCTCTGAATTGCCACAGCTGTCCCAGCCAATTAAATTTTAAATACCTTCGAAAGAACTGATGTATTGATACAGAATAATAGGCGTCCTTTAAATCAATTGTAGCCATATAACAACCTGCTGATATCAAATGTCTTGCAGTATTAAACGTTTCCATTTTAAAATGTTTGTATTCTACAAATTTATTAAGATTTGTAAGGTCCAGAATAATTCTGCAACCACCATCTTTTTTATCTCTTGGAAATATATTTGATACAAATTGATGCTCGTGTTCAACAGTTTTTTCAATAACACCTTTTTTAAACAATTTGTCAATTTCCCCATTTATTTCTGCTTTTTCCTTTGCAGAAAACACGAAAGCATAAGCAGGTTTATTCTGTACTGGAGAGTTAACACCTTCTTTAAATGTAATAGTGGCTCCTGAAACTGTTTGTAAAATAAACCGATCAGATGTGTAATTGTTATATGGTTATATATATGATAGTAAGCCAGTCATTATAAAACATTTGTAATCTCCCTCCAACTGGAGATTTGTCCACAGTTTCTTTAAGCATAGAATAAATCTTTAGTACCTCTCCATATGAACGTGGTGGTCTCCTTCTCCCCGTATACGGGTAAGCATTAGGCTATGTCGGATGATAATATTTCCTTGACATACTCCTGCCTCTGTTTCCAAAATCAAATCCCCTTCTTGGCGAAAAATACCTTTTTTGTCCAAAGACAAAAGGTCTCACGTGGCTAATAGATTTAGCTTCTTCATCCATATCTTTTATTTGTTTAGGCAGGTTTTCTCCAAACAGATAACCAGGAGCTTGAACACCACTTGCTCGACACAGACTTGCAAACCTTGGGTGAAATATGGGCCGAATCGCAATCTTTCTCATACAATTAATTTCATAGAAGGAATTGCATAATAAGCTCAAAGTATCTTTTTGAATCTTATCCATCTCCAACCCCTCCATTTGTCTTCCATAAGCCGTAACGACAGCAGAAATTAATTTGGGGATTTTTTGAAATCTAATTTCTTGTCCTCTCATGCTTGGGGTCATAGATGTCCATATAGACGGATTAACCGTAGGTACCTTCAGTGAGGCACAATTATCCGGTGTTTTATATAATTCTGATGTTTCAATCATCACAGAATCTTGAAGTTGGTGAGATACCATATAATTAATGTTGGCAGCTAGGTTTTCTTCCATAGCCTCACCACTTCGTTCAGGTATAGCAAAATCTTTTGCTATCCCAGGCACATTTGGCCTTTTCTTTTTTATTTGTGGTGTGCATTCATAATCCACATCACCACTTGCAGGGTCTGTCTTTTGCAGCCCTAATTCACTTGGAATTATATCCCATGAGACTTCCTCCGCCCCGAATCCTGGGTCCGGAGTTTCAAATTCCCAATTTGGCACACAGCCATATTCTGGATATTCAAACCCCTCAGGGTCTTTTTGGGAAACTTCTGGGTACTGTGAACCTTGTCTCATAATTTTTTGGAGTACTTTCTCCATATGCTCCATTTTTAGCCACATAGTCTTATTATCTGGAGGACTTTCATTATCAGAGTCATCAGAAACCACGGGCCTCACAGATTTCTTTTTACATTTTTTAGGAGCATTTCCCTCCGTGGTTATTATTTCTGGAGAGATTATAATCTCGCTAACGGGTGAATCAGCGGCCACCGGTATCGGAACCGGATCCACACTAATCTCTTGTCCCGTATTTTTAGCTTCACCCCGGGATGATCTTTTTACCCGCGAAATTTTCTTTTGCGATTGTTCCATTTTCTTTTTCATTTATCTGGCCAAATCAGCACGCCAGCGTGACTCTGATTTTTACTTTTACTTTCACTTTTTTGCTGGTTTTTACCAGCGTAACTTCTTTTTTAGAACGTCCCCACTTTACCACACTTACCTGCGGGTCCGTTCCGACCGCTGCGAGGAGCTGCGCTCTGCAGCTTCCTGCTTCTGCCGTCAGCGTCGACGTAATTCCGTTCCAGCGCCAGGCGGGCCTTCTTCACGTAGTCACTCACGTGACTCCGAAGTAAAATACACTATGTCTCACTAAAATACACTATACCAGACTAACACTATAATACTATAATGGAATATAATACCACATTATAGTACACAACACAGTTAAACACACTATAACATTATAATACTATACACTATAAACACAACCACAATACAACACACTCTAATACAATATTATATACCATAATCTAATACATTATAACACCTTAATACGATATAATAGTAAGATTAAACGAGAACTTACCAGTTCGAAGTTTGATCGTTATTTTATGAGGAGTTACGATGAGGGATTACGTGCCCTCCACTCCCACCCTCATAAAATAAATGATCAATCTGGTAGTTCTAAGTCTTTTATGAGCCTTACTATGTTACTTCGGCTATTTGGTGTTCTGTGTTTTTCATGCCGCTGCTTTGAAGTATGCCGTTTGCCAGCGTGAGGCGGGTTCTTCACGTAATCCCTCATCGTAACTCCTCATAAAATAACGATCAAACTTCGAACTGGTAAGTTCTCGTTTAATCTTACTATTTTACTTCGGAGTCACGTGAGTGACTACGTGAAGATTTTAAAGCTTTCTGTGTTTTTTATGTCGTAATATTTAATTAGTACGACAGTCCGGCTAAGTAAATACATACATGAGAAGGAAATACATTCATGAACATTATGGAAAGACTAATATTAGTTCTTTCCATAATTAACTTTTTTAATGGTTTAAAGAACATATAATAACCCTCCTTATATCCGAGGGAATGATTACAAGTGATAAACGATATAAGTGACTACATAACTGGTTATAGTAATCAATAGTATACAAAGCAGGTGATTATATTGATCCCAACACCGCGTGGCCAAAGCTTGTCATAGTGTGAACAGGTTTATTGTAGAACTTTGAAAAAGTTTCTTCTTTACTCCACCCTGCGATTTTTAAAATATGCTCGAGTGGTACGTCCCGCACCTTCGCCGCGGACGTAGCTGCAGCCCTGGTGGAGTGAGATTTGAACACATCAGTGTCTACTCCTGCTAAAAGCAACACCTGTTTCAACCATTTTGAGATAGTTTGAACTGAAGCTTTTGTGTGTGGCTTTTTATGCGTAATCATTAACGTTTTTTCATTTCCTCGAAGAGTTTCAGTAACTTTAACATATTGATTCAAATGTTTAACCACACACAAAGTAGGATCAATAGGATAAGCTTGAAAAGTTACCTTAGCTCCAGATCTCCCTGGTCTGCTTTGTTTGATCAGATCGTAAACATAGAACACAATGTTATCTGTAGTCACATGCATACAGTCTAAGCGCAACATTTGTAAAGTTTGCACTCTTTGAGCTGAGACCAATGACATTAACATTATTAATTTCAATGTTAATCTTTCCAATGACAATCCTTCAATTGGAGTCCATTGCCTAAGTAAGGTAAGTACAATGCTCACATCCCAAATCTCTGTATATCTTGGTTTGGGTGGATTGATGTTAATGATTCCTTTCATGAATCTAGATATTAATGGATGTGATCCAATTGATTTCTGGTCAGACATTAGTCCTAAATAAGATGATAAGGCACTGCGTGCAGTGTTAATGGCACTGTAACTTAAATGTTGCTCAAAATGCAATTTGGCAAGGAACTCCAAAACATTTGCAATATTCACAGTATCATAAGAAATATTTGACTGTGTGCAAAATTCTTCCCATTTCTTTATATGTGTCATATATTGTTTTTGTGTGCTATCTCGCCATGATGCGACTATAACTTCCATAGTTTTGTCCGACAATCCCAGCTCCTGTAGTGGTCTGGTCAAAACCTGCAGATTAATAAATTCATATATGCATATAATGGATAAATTTATTTAGTTACTGGATTAATCAAAATATCACTACAGTTAGGAATTGACATATATGGTTCTTTAATCATATTCAGCATTAACGGGAACCAAGGTTGTGTTGGCCAATTTGGAACTACCAACAATCCTGTGGCAGAATCTTGTTCTATTTTCTTCAGACATTTCTGAATCAAAACAAATGGTGGAAAAGCATAAAAGAACATATTCCCCAGTTCAATGAAAAAGCATCTACTGCTACTGCATCTGGATCGTGTTCCCAAGACACATATTTAGGCAATTGATGATTAAGCCTTGATGCAAACAGATCAATTTCTGGTAAACCAAATTGGGTTACAATATTCTTAAATATTGATGGATTAAGCATCCATTCTGTGTTATCTTTAAATATCCTTGATCTTTTATCTGCCACCACATTGTCTTTACCTGGAATGTAATTTGCTGAAATCCAAATTTGGTGGTCAATACACCATTGCCATATTTCTTTGACCAGACAATCACATGATACTGATCTAACTCCCCCCATGTGATTAATATATGCAACCGCCGTTTTATTGTCTAACTGTATTAATACATGTAGACCCTTTTTTTGAACAACAATATGCTTTTAATCCATAGAAAGCACCCAATAAACTCTAAATAGTTAATACCATAAGTTTGAAGAAACATTTCTTCTTGAACTTTCCATCTACCTCCACAACTGGAGGATGAATCTGTTGCCCCCCATCCGAGAGCACTAGCATCTGTTTGTAAAACCATTTCAGGCTGTTTAATCAGAATGTTTTTAGCAGCTTGTGGGACATTTTCAACCCACCATTGTAATTCCAACACAGCTTCTTTTGTTAATTGCATAGGCCTATCAAAGTGGCCTGCTTTCTCTTTGAGAGCTCTTATTTTGTCCCTTTGAAGATTTTGATAATGTAATGGACCAAATTCTACTGCAGGAAATGCTGCTACTAGTTTCCCAATGGTTTTCGCTACTTCTCGGATGGAAGGATAAGGTTTGTGAATGAGATTATTACAGGTTACCAAAATATCATCAACTTATCTGTTGGTAAAGTTACTAACATAGTCACTGAATCAATTACAAACCCCAAAAAGTTAATTGATTGTGCTGGCTGCAGCTGGGACTTAATTGGATGAATCAAAAACCCTAGCTTTTCAAACAAAGCTTTAGTAACTGAAACTGAGTTCTCACCTGACTCTTGATTATCATTAATGATTAGAATGTCATCGAGATAAGCCATAACGACGTGTTTTTGTGCTCTTAATTGGGCTAACACTGATTTCAACAGTTTCGTAAAGAGCCTGGGAGCTGAACTCAATCCATTTGGCAAAGCTTTAAACTGCCATAATTGTCCCAGCCAATTAAATTTTAAGTACCTCCGGAAACTCTGATGTATAGGTACAGAATAATAAGCGTCTTTTAAGTCAATCTTAGCCATATAAGTCTTTTAAGTCAATCTTAGCCATATAACAACCTGCTGAAATTAAATATCTTACAGTATTAAATGTTTCCATTTTAAAATGTTTGTATTCTACAAACTTATTTAAATCTGTAAGGTCCAGAATAATTCTGCAACCACCATCTTTTTTATTTCTCCGAAAAATGTTAGAGACAAATTGATGCTCGTGTTCATAAGTTTTTTCAATTACCCCTTTTTCAGATAATTTGTCAATTTCCACATTAATTTCTGCTTTATCAATAGCAGAAAACACGAAAGCATAAGCAGGTTTATTCTGTACAGGCGGATTAACCCCTTCTTTAAATGTAATAATGGCTCCTGAAACTGCTTGTAATCGATCAGAAGTAATAGTAAGCCAGTCTTTATAAAACTTTTGTAATCTCCCTCCAACTGGAGTTTTATCTGCAGTTTCTTTAAGTATAACACAAGTCTTTAATACCTCTCCATATGAGCGTGGTGGTCTCCTTCTCCCTGAATATGGGTAAGCATTGGGCTGTGCAGGACGATAATACTTCCTTGACAAATTTCTGCCTCTATTTCCGAAGTCAAAACCCCTTCGGGGCGAAAAATAACTTTTTTGTCCAAAGACGAAAGGCTTCACACCGCTAAAATATTTAGCTTCTTCATCCAACTCTTTCAGTTGTTTAGGCAGATTTTCTCCAAACAGATACCCAGGAGCTTGAACACCACTTGCTCGACACAGGCTTGCAAATCTAGGGTGAAATATGGGCCGAATCGCCATTTTCCTCATACAGTTAATTTCATAGAAAGAATTGCACAATAAGCCCAAAGTATCTTTTTGAATCTTATCCATCTCCAATCTCTCCATTTGTCTTCCATAGGCCGTAACGGCAGCAGAAATTAGTTTGAGAGTTTTTTGAAATCTCACTTCTTGAGCTCTCATACTTGGAGTCGTGGATGTCCATATCAATGGATTAACCGTAGGCACTTCCAATGAGGCACAATTTCCTGGTGTCTTATATAATTCTGATGTTTCAATCATCACAGAATCTTGAAGTTGGTGAGACACCATATAATTAATACTGGCAGCTAGGTTCTCTTCCATAGCCTCACCACTTCCTTCAGGTATAGCAAATTCTTTTGCTATCCCAGGCACATTTGGCCTTTTCTTTTTACTTTGTGGTGTGCATTCAAAATCCAAATCACCACCAGCAGGGTCTGCCTTCTGCAGCCCTAAATCAATTGGGATTTCACCCCATGAGACTTCTTCCAGCCCAAATCCTGGGTCCGGATTTTCAAACTCCCAACTTGGCCCACAGCCATATTCAGAATAATCAAACCCCTCAGAGCTTTTTTGGGATCCTTCTGGGTTCTGTGACCCTTGTCTCATGATTTTCTGGAGAACTTTCTCCATATGCTCCATTTTTAACCACATAGTTTTATTATCTGGAGGACTTTCAGTATCAGAGTCATCAGAAACCACGGGCCTCTCAGATTTCTTTTTACATTTTTTAGGAGCATTTCCCTCCGTGGTTATTATTACTGGAGAATCTAGAAACTCACTATCGGGTATATCAGCGGCCACCGGTATCGGAACCGGATCCGCACTAGCTTCTTGTCCCGTATTTTAATTTTCACCCCGGGAAGATCTTTTTACCCGCAAATTTCTCTTTGCCGATTTCTCCATTTTTCTTTATAACCAGTGCTAAATCAGCACGTTTACGCGACTCTGAATTTTACTTTTACTTTCGCTTGCTGGGCACACCCAGCGTACGCTAAAAAACATCCCGACTTTGCTACACTTACCTGCGGGGCCGTTCCGACCGCTGCGAGGAGCTGCTCCTTACTGCAGCTCCTCCTTCCGCCGTCAGCGTCGACGTAATGCCGTTTGCCAGCGTGAGGCGGGTTCTTCACGTAGTCACTCACGGGACTCCGAAGTAAAATACATATATAAACTCTAACACGATCACACAAAACATTATAACATAACATACTAGAATTTGTTATAACACTATAAGACTACAATACGATGAAACTATAAAACAGGAGAACAGTGTTAGTGTGTGTTATTCTAATATAGTGATATGAATTTGTTATAGTGTATATTGTGTTGTGTTGTATAGTTGTGGTGTATTATCGTGTGTTATGGTGTATTATAGCGTGCATCATTTCCTGTAATTACGTGTATTTTAGTATATTGAAATGATTATAATATATAGTGTACAATGTATGGGATAGTATAGTATAATAACCATAATTGTGTATTAAATTGTGCCTGTGCATTATATTGTTATTGAATATTATATTGCTTTCGTGTACTACGGTGTGTTATAGTATATCATAGTATCCTAATGTATTATAGTGTGTTATAGCGTATTATATACTGGTGTATGATACACTGTGTGATAGTGTTTTATATTGTTTTGTTATGTGTGTGAGTGTATTTCTAATGCGTTTGTGACGGTGTATTGTGGTGTATATTATATTGTAATAGCGTATTATGGTGTGTATTAGAATGTGAGCATGTTTTATTTGGTATGTTATAATGTTAAAATGTGTTGTTGTGTATTGACTATTTTGGTGCTGTGTGTGCTGTGCGTTATAGTGTGTTATAGCGTATTATAAAATGGGTTATACTATTTTATAGTGATGGATTGGATTATAGTGGTACAGTGTGATACTGTGTTATACTGTTATATTATTTTATATATGATTATATTTTTAATGTGCTACTGTATTATAGTGTATTAATGTCTGTTATGGTATTATAGTGACTAATAGAATGTGTTATAATTTTGTGTCATAATTTCCTTTTTCGTTTTATATAGTATTTAATAGTAAGTTATAATGCTATAAACTAAATAAACCTTAACTCGATGTGATACATATGGCACATTATAATACTGCACAACACACAACATCAAACTATATAACACACTACTTCACATTGTACCAGACTAACACCATAATACTTAACTCACTAGAATCTGCTGTAACACTATAAAACGGCATATATCTAGTTTGCTATAGTTTATCATAGAGTATTATTGTTATTTGTGTGTATTACTCTAATTATAATGATATTGTGTTACAGAATATCATAATATAT
This sequence comes from Okamejei kenojei, assembly GCA_035221665.1. Taxonomy (NCBI): domain Eukaryota; kingdom Metazoa; phylum Chordata; class Chondrichthyes; order Rajiformes; family Rajidae; genus Okamejei; species Okamejei kenojei. The sequence goes on along the minus strand of JAVHYY010001045.1, from coordinate 22,248 downwards.
TTTGTTGTTTTGTTGTTGTGTATTATGATGTGTTATAGCGTGTTATAGTGTGTTATACTGTATTTTCCTGTATTTACGTTTATTTTAGCATAGGGAGTCACAGTGTATAGGATAGTGTAGTATAATAAACATAATTGTGTGCCTTAACGTATTATATTGTTATAGTGCATTACAGGGTGTTACAATATGAAAGTGTTAAAGTGTGTATATTTTATATTGTATTGTTTTAGTGCGTTATGTTATGTTACAGTGTGTTATAGTGTGTTATATGATGTTAATTGCGTTATAGTGTATTTTAGCCGTGTAATGTAGTCTAGTGCATTATAGTATATTGCAATGTGTTAGAACGTGTTATTCTGTGTTATTGTAGTGTTATAATGTATTAGAATATGTATTATAATGTGATAGTTATGTGTTTTTATGTATCTGAGTGTGCTAGAGTGCATTGTTGCGTGTTATAGTGTGTAAGTTTTGAGTTATAATGTATTATTGTGTTTTACAGTGTTTTACTAAGTGTTAAACTATGATAATGTGTTATAGAATGTGTTATATAGTTTTCGTGTATTATGGTGCGGTATAGTGTATTATAGAGTGTTATGGCGTATCATGGGATTCTAATGTATTATAATGTGTTATCGTTTTTTATAGTGTATTGGTTATAGAGTATTATAGAGTGTTATAGTGTATCATAGGATTCTAATGTATTATAATGTGTTTTATAGTGTACTGGTGTCTTATAGTGTATGTTATACTGTTTGATACTGTTTGGTATTGTTTTATAGTGTTACACTGTTATGATAGTGTTATTATCGTGTCTATTATCGCGTGTTATATTATTATAGTTTTAGTGCTAGACGTTATGTATTAGTGCATTAGTTATAGTGTTATATAAAGTATGTTATAGTGTATTGCACAGATTATAATATATTGTGATGTAGTGTGATAATGTATATAATTGTGTTATAGTCTGTTAAATGCGAGATAGTATTTAATAATGTTATTGGGTGTAGTGTGATTGTATCATAGTGTATTCAGTTATATATTGTAATGTGTGTTACACTGTGTTAAAGTGAATCATAGTATTGTAGTGTGTAATAGTGTATTAGAATGTGTTATTATGTGTTATAATGTATTATATCGATATATCGTATTATATAGTGTTATAATGTTAAAGTGTGTTTTTGTGTATCTGCAGTAACACTATAAAAATATAAAACAATGTAACACACTATATAATAGTATAGCATACTATTTCTGTTGTTATTAAAGTGTGTGATTCTATTAGAATGATATGGTGTGTAACAGTGTATTATAATTGTTTGTGTTGTATTGTTGTCGTGTGTGTGTGTGTGGTATGCGTGTAATAGTGTTTATAGTGTATTTTGTGTTATTACATGTTCTAATATATGTATTTATGTGTTATTATATCTAATATCTATAGTTGTATATAGTATTATATATGTTATAACGTTAAAGTGTGTTTTTGTGTATAAGACCATATTAGTGAGTTATATAGTGCGTTATAGTGTTTCATAGTGTACTATGGTGTGTTAAAGTGTGTTATAATGTGTGTGTTATAATAAATTATAGTTTATTATTTTTGCAGCAGTACATAGAGGTATCGACCAGAGAAGGGGCAGTGCTGGACCTCCTGTTAGGAAATGAGGCAGGTCAGGTGACGGAGGTATGCGTTGGTGAGCACTTTGGGACCAGTGATCACAATACCATTAGTTTCAATATAATTATGGAGAGAGTCAGAACTGGACCTAGGGTGGAGGTTTTTGATTGGAGAAAGGCTAACTTTGAGGGAATGCGTAAGGATTTTAAAGGAGTGAATTGGGACACTTTGTTTCATGGGAAGGATGTAGAAGAGAATGGAGTACATTTAAAGGGGAAATTGTAAGAGTACAGAATCTTTATGTCCCTGTTAGGTTGAAAAGAAATAGTGAAAATTGGAAAGAGCCATGGTTTTCAAGGGAAATTGGACACTTGTTTCGAAAAAAGAGAGATATCTACAATAATTATAGGAGGCATGGAGTAAATGAGGTGCTAGAGGAGTATAAAGAATGTAAAAAGAATCTTAAGAAAGAAATTAGAAAGGCTAAAAGAAGATATGAGGTTGCTTTGGCAAGAAAGGTGAAAGTAAACCCAAAGGGTTTCTACAGCTATATTAATAGCAAAAGGATAACGAGGGATAAAATTGGACCATTAGAGAACCAGAATGGACAGCTATCTGCAGAGCCAAAAGAGATGGGGGAGATATTGAACAATTTCTTTTCTTCGGTATTCACCAAGGAGAAGGATATTGAACTCTGTGAGTTAAGGGGAGAAAGTAGAGTAGCTATGGAAACTATGAGATTCAAAGAGGAGGAAGTACTGACACTTTTGAAGAATATAAAAGTGAATATAAAAGCGAATTTTTTGAAGCGGTAACTAGGGAAATTGATGAGGGTAAAGCAGTGGATGCTGTCTATATGGATTTCAGTAAGGCCTTTGACAAGGTTCCCCATGGAAGGTTGGTTAAGAAGGTTCAATCTTTGGGTGTTAATGGCGGAGTAGCAAGATGGATTCAACAGTGGCTGAATGGGAGATGTCAGAGAGTAATGGTGGATGGCTGTTTGTCAGGTTGGAAGCCGATGACCAGTGGGGTGCCTCAGGGATCTGTGTTGGGTCCACTGTTGTTTGTCATGTACATCAATGATCTGGATGATGGGGTGGAAAATTGGATAAGTAAGTATGCAGATGATACTAAGATAGGTGGTGTTGTGGATAATGAAAGTAGATTTTCAAAGTCTACAGAGAGATTTGGGCCATTTGAAAAGTGGGCTGAAAGATGGCAGATGGAGTTTAATGCTGTTAAGTGTGAAGTGCTACATCTTGGCAGGACAAATCAAAATAGGACGTACATGGTAAATGGTAGGGAATTGAGGAATGCTGTGGAACAGAGGGATCTAGGAATAACTGTGCATAGTTCCCTGAAGGTGGAATCGCATGTAGATAGGGTGGTAAAGAAAGCCTTTGGTGTGCTGGCCTTTATAAATCAGAGCATTGAATATAGGAGTAGGGAAGTAATGTTAAAATTGTACAAGGCATTGGCAAGACCAATTCTGAAGGTTGAACAAGTTAGGTCTTTATTCTTTGGAGCGCAGAAGGTTAAGGGGGGACTTGATTGAGGTCTTTAAAATGATGAAAGGGATAGACAGAGTTAACGTGGATACGTTTTTCCCATTGAGGGTAGGGAAGATTCAAACAAGAGGGCATGATATGAGAATTAAGGGACAGAAGTTTCGGGGTAACGTGAGGGGGAACTTCTTTACTCAGAGGGTGGTGGCTGTGTGGAATGAGCTTCCAGCAGAAGTAGTGGAGGCAGGATCGATTTTAACATTTAAGAGTAAAGTGGATAGGTATATGGACGTGAAGGGAATGGAGGGATATGGTCTGAATGCAGGTAGATGGGACTAGGGGAAAACAAATGGTCGGCACGGACTGGAAGGGCCGAGAGGGCCTGTTTCCGTGCTGTAATTGTTATATGGTTATTTTATATGGTTATTATAGTTACAGTGTGATAATGTTATAATGTGTTTCGGATTATTTTCATACGTTATATTCTATTTTAGTGTCTCATAATAATAGAATATTGACTGGCCTTGAGGGGGATACGACATATATTGCCTGAAGTAGATTCATATTGCCCGAGTCGAAGACGAGGGCAATATGGATCTAGTGAGGGCAATATATGTCGTATCTCCCGAAAGAGGACAGTCAATATTGTTATTATTACCCATTATCAGACATCTAGAGGAAAATCTGAACATCTCATATGATATGAATGTATCTATACATTTTGCAATATGCATTGCAACATTGTAAATAAGGGTACTAAAAACCATTGCAACATTGTAAATAAGGGTACTAAAACAATGTAACATTTATGTTTCATTTATGTAATTTATGTAATTCATTGATGTGGCAATGTGAAGGTCGAACTTTTAAATCGCGAACCTCTTCTCGCAACCGGCTGCCATTTTGTTTGTTTTGAGAATAAATTTTAAATTTCGCACGCAGCGTCACGTTGCCGTCACGCAGCGTCACGTTGCCAAGTTCCCGGATGTGAGAGCAGGGGAATATAAGACTATATTCCCCGCTGTTTAAACAGGTAAAGTCCATAGGCGTTCGCTAGAAAGGGGAATATAAGAAAATATTCCCCTGTTACCCCTGCTGGCAGTAAAAAGGAAGGGAATATAATTTCGTAAAAGCATACCTCAGATGGGTGATATGGGTAATAATGTGTTTTAGTATGTTGTTTTCCAGTATCATAGTAGATTATGGCGTGTTACAGAGCGTGTATTATCGTCATATCGTGTGTTATACTATATTGTTTTTAGGTGTTATTTTGTATTTTATTGTATATTGTATATAGCATTATAGCATTATAGTGTATCGTGTATTATAGTGTGTTGTAATATGTTATAGTGTATAATAGTGTGTTTTATAGTGTTTTAGTGATTTATTGTGTTAAATACAATTTTATATTGTTATGGTGTGTTATAGTGTATTAGACTCTTATTAATGTTATAGTGTGCTGTAGTATTATATTGTGTTATATATTGCTATAATGTTATAATGTTACAGTGTTATAGTATTATAATGTGGTATTATTATAGTGTTATAGTTTGTTATAGTGTGCTATACAGTACTATATGGTATTATAGTTGGATGTAGTGTGTCATAGTGTGTAATAGTGTATTATTGTATGTTATAGTGTTAAAATGTTTTCTAGTGCGTTATATTATATTAGATTTTGTTATAGTGTGTTTGAATGGTTTACAGTATGTAGTAGTGTATTATTATGTATAGTACTATGGCAATATGCTATAACACAATACAATGCACGACCACAACACATATCACCAATTATAATACACGTTCACACATTATAACGCACTATAATCTCTATCCCGGAATCTCTATCTCGATTTCCATCTCCATCTCTACCTTCATCTCTATGTCTAGCTACACCTCTATCTTTGTCTCCAGTTCCATCGCTAGCTCCATCTCTAGCTCCAGCTCCGTCTCCAGCTCCATCCCCAGCACCAGCTCCAACTCAAGCTCGACCTCCATCTCCATCTCAAGCTCCATCTCCATCCCCTGCTCCATCGTCAGCTCGAGTTAGACACTGTAATACACTACGTCACACGCAGGGGGTGATGCAGGGGGCAGTGCGAATCTGTTCCTTTTATGGAAAGGGCTGTTTTTTAAGTCTTTATAATTTCTGTTTTAGAAACATAGAAACATAGAAATTAGGTGCAGTAGTAGGCCATTCAGCCCTTCGAGCCTGCACCGCCATTCAATATGATCATGGCTGATCATCCAACTCAGTATCCCGTACCTGCCTTATCTCCATACCCTCTGATCCCCTTAGCCACAAGGGCCACATCCAACTCACTCTTAAATATAGCCAATGAACTGGCCTCAACTACCCTCTGTGGCAGAGAGTTCCAGAGACTCACCACTCTCTGTGTGAAAAAAGTCTTTCTCATCTCGGTCTTAAAGGATTTCCCCCTTATCCTTAAGCTGTGACCCCTTGTCCTGGACTTCCCCAACATCGGGAACAATCTAGCCTGTCCAACCCCTTAAAAATTTTGTAAGTTTCTATAAGATCCCCTCTCAATCTCCTAAATTCCAGAGAGTATAAACCGAGTCTATCCAGTCTTTCTTCATAAGACAGTCCTGACATCCCAGGAATCAGTCTGGTGAACCTTCTCTGCACTCCCTCTATGGCAATAATGTCCTTCCTCAGATTTGGAGACCAAAACTGTACGCAATACTACAGGTGTGGTCTCACCAAGACCCTGTACAACTGAAGTAGAACCTCCCTGCTCCTGTACTCAAATCCTTTTGCTATGAAAGCTAACATACCATTCACTTTTTTCACTGCCTGCTGCACCTGCATGCCTACTTTCAATGACTGGTGTACCATGACACCCAGGTCTCGCTGCATCTTCCCTTTTCCTAATCGGCCACCATTTAATCGGTTTTAAGATGACATTTCTACTCTTTGTTTACACCACACTAACACTATAATACTACAATGCAATATAATACCACATTATAGTACACTACACAGTTAAACACACTATAACATGATAATACTATCACACGCTATAACACAACCACAATACAACACACTCTAATACAATAATATATACCATAATTTAATACATTATAACACCTTAATAGATATAATACATATATACACTCTAACACAATATCACACATAACATTATAACATAACATACTAGAATTGGGATGGAAAATTATAACATAACATACTAGATGATGGGGTGGAAAATTGGATAAGTAAGTATGCAGATGATACTAAGATAGGTGGTATTGTGGATAATGAAGTAGATTCTCAAAGTCTACAGAGAGATTTGGGCCATTTGGAAAAGTGGGCTGAAAGATGGCAGATGGAGTTTAATGCTGATAAGTGTGAAGTGCTACATCTTGGCAGGACAAATCAAAATAGGAAGTACATGGTAAATGGTAGGGAATTGAGGAATGCTGTGGAACAGAGGGATCTAGGAATAACTGTGCATAGTTCCCTGAAGGTGGAATCGCATGTAGATAGGGTGGTAAAGAAAGCCTTTGGTGTGCTGGCCTTTATAAATCAGAGCATTGAATATAGGAGTAAGGAAGTAATGTTAAAATTGTACAAGGCATTGGTAAGACCAATTCTGGAGTATGGTGTACAATTTTGGTCGCCTAGTTATAGGAAGGATGTCAACAAAATAGAGAGAGTACAGAAGGAGATTTACTAGAATGTTGCCAGGGTTCCAGCAACTATGTTACAGAGAAAGGTTGAACAAGTTAGGTCTTTATTCTTTGGAGCGCAGAATGTTAAGGGGGGACTTGATTGAGGTCTTTAAAATGATGAAAGGGATAGACAAAGTTGACGTGGATAAGCTTTTCCCATTGAGGGTAGGGAAGATTCAAACAAGAGGGCATGACATGAGAATTAAGGGACAGAAGTTTAGGGGTAACGTGAGGGGGAACTTCTTTACTCAGAGGATGGTGGCTGTGTGGAATGAGCTTCCAGCAGAGGTGGTGGAGGCAGGATCGATTTTAACATTTAAAAGTAAAGTGGATAGGTATATGGACGTGAAGGGAATGGAGGGGTATAGTCTGAGTGCAGGTAGATGGGACTAGGGGAAAACAAATGGTCGGCACGGACTGGAAGGGCCGAGAGGGCCTGTCTCCGTGCTGTAATTGTTATATGGTTATATGGTTAATTTGTTATAACACTATGACCATAATACGATGAAACTATAAAACTTGACAACAGAGTTAGTGTGTTATCGTTTACAACAGTATGTTATTGTATATTTTACTGTATTGTAGTGTGCAATCGTGTGTTATTCTATTATAGTGACATAATGTGTGTTTTAATATTTAGTGTTGTTATAGTTTGTCAAATTGCGAAAGTGGTATAGTAAAGTATTGTACAGTATAGTAGTCTATTGTTAGAATGTGTTTTTTTTGTTATCATGTATCGTTTTATATAGTGTTAACGAAGAAACTGCAGATGCTGGAGAATCGAGGGTTACACAAAATGCTGGATAAACTCAGCGGGTGCAGCAGCATCTAAGGAGCGAAGGAGATAGGCGACGTTTCGGGTCGAGACCCTTCTTCAGACTGGTCAGGGATCAGGGAAACGAGAGATATAGACGGTGATGTGAGAGATAAAGAACAATGAATGAAAGATATGCAAAAAAGTATCGATGATAAAGCGAACAAGCCATTGTAAGCTGTTTGTGGTGTGAAAATGAGAAGCTAGTGCGACTAGGGTGGGGGAGGGAGATAGAGATAGAGGGAATGCCAGGGCCCCGAGGGCTGAGGGAGAGGTGGGAGGGGGAGGAGACAGCAGGGGTTAACAGAATTGAGAAAATTCAATGTTCAAGCCCAAAGGATGCAAACTCCCCAAGCGGAATATGAGGTGCTGTTCCTCCAACTTGCGGTGTTGCTCACTCTGGCCATGGAGGAGGCCCAGCACCGAGAGGTCGGATATGGAATGGGAGGGGGAGTTGAAGTGCTGAGCGACCGGGAGGTCGGGTTGGTTTTTGCGGACCGAGCGGAGGTGTTCGGCCTTTCAGGAAGCAGGGTGGGAGGAAGAGTAGTCCAGGTAGCTGTGGGAGTCAGTGGGTTTGTAGTGGATGTCGGTCAGGAGTGTATCCTGTAAGGACTCCATCCCCTATTCCCAATTCCTTCGTCTACGCCGCATCTGCTCCCAGGATGAGGTGTTTCACACCAGGTCATCACAAATGGCCTCATTCTTCAGAGAACGGGGATTCCCCTCCCCCACTATTGATGAGGCTCGCACCAGGGTCTCCTCCATACCCCGCAACACTGCCCTCTCTCCCCATTCCCCCACTCGCAAACAGGGCAGAGTCCCCCTGGTCCTCACCTTTCACCCCACCAGCCGGCAAATACAACAGATAGTCCTCCGCCAGTTTCGCCACCTCCAACGTGACCCCTCCACCCGCCACATCTTCCCATCTCCCCCCCGTCTGCCTTCCACAAAGACCGCTCCCTCCGCGACTCCCTTGTCAATTCTTCCCTCCCCTCCCGCTCTACTCCTTCCCCGGGCACTTTCCCTTGCAAACCGCAAGAAATGCAACACTTGTCCCTTCACCTCCCCCCTCCACTCCTTTCAGGGACCCAAGCAGTCCTTCCAGGTCCGACAGAGGTTCACCTGCACCTCCTCCAACCTCATCTACTGCATCCGCTGCTCCAGATGCCAGATGATCTATATCCGTGAGACCAAGCGGAGGCTTGGCGATCGTTTCGCCGAACACCTCCGCTCGGTCCGCAAAAACCAACCCGACCTCCCGGTCGCTCAGCACTTCAACTCCCCCTCCCATTCCGTATCCGACCTCTCGGTCCTGGGCCTCCTCCATGGCCAGAGTGAGCAACACCGCAAGTTGGAGGAACAGCACCTCATATTCCGCTTGGGGAGTTTGCATCCTTTGGGCTTGAACATTGAATTTTCTCAATTCTGTTAACCCCCTGCTGTCTCCTCCCCCTCCCACCTCTCCCTCAGCCCTCGGGGCCCTGGCATTCCCTCTATCTCTATCTCTCCCTCCCCCACCCTAGTCGCACTAGCTTCTCATTTTCACACCACAAACAGCTTACAATGGCTTGTTCCCTTTATCATCGATACTTTTTTGCATATCTTTCATTCATTGTTCTTTATCTCTCACATCACCGTCTATATCTCTCGTTTCCCTGATCCCTGACCAGTCTGAAGAAGGGTCTCGACCCGAAACGTCGCCTATCTCCTTCGCTCCTTAGATGCTGCTGCACCCGCTGAGTTTCTCCAGCATTTTGTGTAACCCCCCATCGTTTTATATAGTATGTTATAATGTTAGTATGTTGATATGTATTAGACTATTTTGGTGTGATAATGTGGTAGAAGATGACTGACTGGTGCCTTCCCTCACAGTGGGAAACTTTTGATTCTGTTGAACTATCGTGTATCGTATATAGTGTACATTGTATGGGATAGTATAGTATAATAAACATAATTGTGTATTAAATTGTGCCTGTGCATTATATTGTTATGGTGTATTACAGGGTGTCTGAAAGTGTTAAAGTGTATTATATTGTTATATTATGTTATTGTGTATACGGTGTTAAAATGTATTGTATTGTGTTATAGTGTATTTTAGTGGTGTAATGCATTATTGTGCGTGAAAGTATATTGCAATGTGTTCGAACGTGTTAATCTGTTTTAAAGTGCATTATAGTGTTATATTGTATTATAATATATTATAATGTGTTGTAGTGAATTATTATATATCTTAGTGTGTTATACTGTATTTTTGCGTGTCAGTGTGTTATAATGTTAAATTGAATTCTTGCGTATTACAGTGTGTTTTTAAGTGTTATAATGTGTTATAGAGTGTGTTATATTGCTTTCGAGTATTACGGTGTGTTATAGTATATCATAGTATCCTAATGTATTATAGTGTACTGGTGTATTATAGTGTATGATACACTGTGTGATAGTGTTTTGTATTGTTTGATATTGTTCTGTTGTGAGTGTGTGATGCGTTTGTGACGGTGTATTGTGGTGTATATTATATTGTAATGTGTGTTATATTATATTGTGATAGCTTATTATGGTATTATGGTGTGTATTAGAATGTGTTAGCATATTTTATATGGTATGTTACAATGTTAAAGCGTGTTGCTGTGCATTTACTATTGTGGTGTGTTATACTTTTGTACAGTGCGTTATAGTGTGTTATAATGTATTACAAAGTGGGTTATAGTATTTTATAGTTATAATGAATTGGATTATAGTGGTACAGTGTGATATTGTGTTATATTTGATACATTTTTAATGCGATACTGATTTATAGTGTTATTAATGTATGTTAGGGTATTATAGTGTATATATTTGTCATAATTTACTTTTTCGTTTTATATAGTAGTTTATAATGCTATAAACTATATAATACACCTTAGCACGATGTGATACATATGGCACACTATAAATCCGCACAACACACAATAACAAACTACTATAACACACTGCTTCACACTATACCACTCACTAGAATCTGCTGTAACACTATAACACTATAAGACAATGCAACACACTATGAAACAGTATAGAATACTATCTAGATAGTATTATTGTTTTTTGTGTGCATTATCCTAATTATAATGATATCATAATATGTGTTGTATTGTTGTTATGTATTATAGCGTGTTATAGTGTATTATAGCGTGGTATAGTGTGTTATACTGTATTTTTCTGTATTACGTGTATTTTAGCATAGCTATTTACAGTGTAAACTTTTAGCACAATGTATAGGATAGTGTATTATAATAAACATAATTGTGTATTATACTGTGCCTTAACGTATTATATTGTTATAGTGTTACAATATGAAAGTGTTAAAGTGTGTATATTTTATATTTAGTGCGTTATGGTGTGATATAGTGTGTTATAGTGTGTTAAGTGTCATTGTGTGTTATAACATGTTAAAATGTGTTATATATTGTGTTAGAGTGTATATTAGTCGTGTAATGCGTTATAGAATCTTACAATGTGTTAGAACGTGTTATTCTGTGTTATAGTTCATTGTAGTGTTATAACGTATTATAATGTGTATTGTAATGTGATAATTATTAGTGTGTTAGAGTTCATTGTTGCGTGTTATAGTGTGTATAGTTTTGTGTTATAATGTATTATTGTGTATTACAGTGTGTTATTAAGTCAAACTGTGATAGTGTTTGATACTGTTTGGTATTGTTTCATAGTGCTACACTGTTATGGTAGTGTTATTATCGCGTCTATTATCGTGTGATATCGCGTGTTATATTATTATAGTTTTTGCGCTAGACGTTAGTGCATTACTGTTAGTGCATTAGTGTTTTATATATAGTATGTTATAGTGTATTGTGTGAGTATATTACACAGATTATGATATAATGTGATGTAATGTGTTATTGTGTTATAGTCTGTTAAATGCGAGATAGTGTATAATAATGTGTTATTGGGTATTGTAGTGTTTGCACTTTTCTATTATGTACTTAGTATGCTATATTAAGTGTGATGTGTGATGTGTGATAGTGTTTATTGTAATGTGTAGTGTGATTGTGACTATTATAATGTTATATTATATTGTAATATGTGTTATACTGTGTTAAAGTGTATCATAGTATTGTGTGTAATAGTATGTTAGAATGTGTTTTATGTGTTATAATGTATTATATCGTTATATAGTATTATATAGTGATAATGTTAAAGTGTAATGTTATAATGTTTTGTGTATCTATATGACAATGCAACACACTAGATAAAAGTATAGCATACTATTTTTATTGTTATTATAGTGTGTTATTCAGAGTGATATGGTGTGTAACGGTGTATTATAATTTGTTGGGTTGTAATGTTGTCGTGTGTGGTGTGTTATAATGTATACGTGTTATAGTGTTTATAGTGTATTTTGTGTTATTATGTGTTATTACATGTTCTAATATATGATAAAGTATTATAGAGTATGTAATAATGTTAAAGTGTGTTTTTGTGTATTAGACCATATTAGTGAGATATTGGTTTAGAGTGCGTTATAGTGTACTATAGTGTGTTAATGTGTGTATTCTAGTTTATTATAGTTACAGTCTATGTCGGATTATTATCGTACTATATATTCTATTTTAGTGTGTATATGTCATATGGTATTATACTGTGTTTTATGATGTTGTTTTACAGTGTTATAGTAGTTTATGGAGGCGTGTTACAGATCGTATGATTATACGTGTCATATCGTGTATTATACTATATTGTTTTAAGGTGTTATTTTGTATTATATTGTAAATTGTATATAGCACTATCAATTGTAAATTGTATATATCACTATCATTAACACACTTTGTGACAGTGTATTGTGGTGCATATTATATTGTAATAGCGTATGATGGTTTGAATTAGAATGTGTTATTATGTGTTAGCATGTTTTATATGGTATGTTATAATGTGAACGTGTGTTGTTGTGTATTGACTATTTGTGTGTGCTGTGCATTATAGTGTATTATAAAATGCGTTAAAGTATTTATAGTTATAATGGATTGGATTATAGTGGTACAGTGTGATACTGTGTTATAGTGTTATATTATTTTATATATGATTATATTTCTAACGTGATACATAATTTTGTGTCATAATTTCCTTTTTCTTTTTATATAGTATTTTATAGTAATTTACAATGCTATAAACAATATAATACACCTTAACACGATGTGATATATATGGCACATTATAATATTGCACATCACACAATATCAAACTATATAACACACTACTTCACACTATACCAGACTAACAGCATAATACACTTAACTCACTGGAATCTGCTGTAACACTATAAAACACTATAAAACAGTATAGAATACTATAGTTTGCTATAGTTTATCATAGTGTATTATTGTTATTTGTGTGTGTTATTCTAATTATAATGATATTGTATTATAGAATATCATAACATGTTGTGTTGTATTGTTGCTTTGTATCATGGTGCGTAATAGCGTGTTATACTGTATTTTCCTGTATTTACGTGTATTTTAGCATAGGGATTTACAGTGTATAGGAGTGTGTAGTATAATAAACATAATTGTGTATTATAGTGTGCCTTAACGTATTATATTGTTATAGTGCATTACAGGGTGTTACAATATGAGTGTATATTTTATATCGTATTGTGTTAGTGTGTTATAGTGTGTTATGTGTTATAATATGTTATGCGATGTTAAAATGTGTTATATTGTGTTATGTGTTATAGTCGTGTAATGTATTCTAGTGCAATGTGTTAGAACGTGTTATACTGTGTTATAGTGCATTGTAGTGTTATAATGTACTAACAGTGCATTGTTGCGTGTTATGGTGTGTATAGTTTCGTGTTATAATGTATTATTGTGTATTACAGTGTGGTATTAAGTGTTAAACTGTGATAATGTGTTATAGGATGTGTTATATTGTTTGTGTGTATTATGATGCGTTATAGTGTATTATATGGAGTGTTTACATGCGTATCATGGGAATCTAATGTATTATAATGTGTTATCGTGTTTTATAGTGTATTGGTGTATTATAGTGTATGTTATACTGTTTGATACTGTTTGGTGCTGCTTCATTGTGCTACATAGTTATGATAGTGTTAGTATCGTGTCTTTTATCGCGTGGTATATTATTATAGTTTTAGTGCTAGACCTTATGTATTAGTACATTAGTTATAGTGTTATATATAGTATATTATAATATAGTGTATATTATATATATTATATATTATAATATAGTGTATTATATTGTGTGACAGTGTGACAGATTATAATATAATGTGATGTGTATTATTGTGTTATAGTCTGCTAAATGCAAGATAATAATAATGTGTTATTGGGTATTGGAGTGTAGTGTGTTTGTACTGGTCTATTATGTACTTAGTATGCTATATTAAGTGTGATGTGTGATGTGTGATAGTGTTTATTGTAATGGTCTATTGTGTAGTGTGATTGTGACTATTATAATGTTATTTTTTATTGTAATATGTGTTATACTATGTTAAAGTGTATCATAGTATTGTAGAGTGTAATAGTGTATTAGAATGTGTTTTATGTGTTATAATGTATTATAACGTTATATAGTATTATATAGTGTATAATGTTAAAGTGTAATGTTATAATGTTTTTGTGTATCTATATGACATGCAGGATTAACACACTAGATAAAGTATAGCATACTATATTTTTATTGTTATTATAGTGTGTTATTCAGAGTGATATGGTGTGTAACGGTGTATTGTAATTTGTTGGGTTGTATTGTTCTTGTGTGTGGTGTGTTACAATGTATACGTGTTATAGTGTTTATAGTGTATTTTGTGTTATTATGTGATATTATATGTTCTAATATATGATAGTTTTATATTGTATTATAGAGTATGTAATAATGTTAAAGTGTGTTTTTGTGTATTAGACCAGATTAGTGAGATATTGGTTTAGAGTGCGTTATAGTGTACTATAGTGTGTTAATGTGTGTATTCTAGTTTATTATAGTTACAGTCTATTTCGGGTATTCTATTATCGTTACTATTTATTCTATTTTAGTGTGTATATGTCATAAGGTATTATACTGTGTTTTATGATATTGTTTTACAATGTTATAGTAGTTTATGGTGTGTTACAGATCGTGTATTATCGTGTCATATCGTGTATTATACTATATTGTTTTAAGGTGTTATTTTGTATTATATTGTAAATTGTATATAGCACTATCAATTGTAAATTGTATATATCACTATCATTAACACACTTTGTGACAGTGTATTGTGGTGCATATTATATTGTAATAGCGTATGATGGCTTGAATTAGAATGTGTTATTATGTGTTAGCATATGGTATGTTATAATGTTAAAGTGTGTTGTTGTGTATTGACTATTTGCGTGTGTGTGTGCTGTGCGTTATAGTGTATTATAAAATGCGTTAAAGTATTTTATAGTTATAATGGATTGGATTATAGTGGTACAGTGTGATACTGTGTTATAGTGTTATATTATGTTATATATGATTATATTTCTAATGTGATACTTATAATTTTGTGTCATAATTTCCTTTTTCTTTTTATATAGTATTTTATAGTAAGTTATAAGCTATAAAACATTATTTACACCTTAACACGATGTGATACAATATGGCACATTATAATAATTGCACATCACACAATTATCAATATCTATATAACACACTACTTCACCACTATACCAGACTAACAGCACTTAACTCACTGGAATCGGCTGTAAAACTATAAAACACTATAAAACAGCATAGAATACTATTAAAGATTGTTTTGCTATAGTGTATTATTGTCATTTTGTGTGTGTTTTCTTCTAATTATAATGATATTGTATTTATAGAATATCATAACATTTTGTGTGTTGTATTGTGTTGCTTTGTATCATGGTGTGTGTATAGCGTGTTATACTTGTATTTTCCTGTAATTTACGTGTATTTTAGCATAGGGGATTTACAGTGTTATAGGAGTGTGTAGTATTAATAAAATATAATTGTGTATTATAGTGTGCCTTAACGTATATATTGTTATAGTGCATTACAGGGTGTTACAATATGTGTGTTTAAAATGTGTATATATTTTAGATTGTATTGTGTTAGTGCGTTATGGTATGTTTACTAGTGTGTTATAGTGTGTTATATGTTATATAGTTGTGTTATGCGATGTTAAAATGTGTTATATTGTGTTATAGTCGTGTAATGTTTTCTAGTGCACTGTGTTAGAACGTCGTTATTCTGTGTTATAGTGCATTGTAGTGTTATAATGTACTATACAGTGTTATAGTGTTATAGTTTTGTGTTAATAATGTATTATGTGTATTACAGTGTGGTATGTGTTAAACACTGTGATAAATGTGTTCATTGGGATGTGTTATATTGTTTGTGTGTATTATGATGCGTTTTTGTGTATTATAGTGTAGTTCGTATCATGTTAGTTTTAATGTGTGTAGTTATATAGTATCATGGGTAATTCTAATGTATTATAATGTGTTGATCTGTTTTTATAGTGTTTGGTGTATTAATAGTGTTATGTATATACTGTTTGATTACTGTTTGGGCTGTTTCATTGTGCTACAAGTTATGATAGTGTTAGTATGTGGTATTATCGCGTGGTATATTATTATAGTTTTAGTGCTGACGTTATGTACTGTACATTAGTTATAATATGTTATAGTATATTATATTGCGTGATTGACAGTGTATTTACACAGTTTATAATATAATGTGATGAGTGTATTATTATGTATAGTGTTAAATACAAGTTAGTGTATTAATACATGTGTATTGGGTTATGTAAAAGTAGTGTGTTTTGTGTGAGCTGGTGGATTATAATGTATTTAGTTATGGTACTATTACGTGTGATGTTGTGAGGGTTTTATTGTAATTGCATTGGGTGTAGTGTGATTGTATTATAGTGTATGAGTTGTTATATTACATTGTAATGTGTGTTACACTGTGTAAATTGTATCTAGTATTGTAGTGTGGTAATAGTGTATTAGCATGTATTATATCGTTATATAGTATTTATAAGTGTTAAAGTGTGTTTTGTGTATCTGCAGTAGCACTATTAAATACAAGTAAGTCACTATATAAACGTATTAGCATACATTTTTGTTTTGTTATTAAAATGTTTTATACTATTAGTGCTATGGTGTCTAACAGTGTTATTAATTATTTTGTGTTCGTATTGTCGTGCGTGTGTAATACGTGTTGTAGTGTTGATAATGTATTTTGTGTTATTATGTGTTATTATATGATATATAAGTATTATAGAAGTAGGTTTTAATGTTAAAAGTGTGTTTTTATGTATGTGACCATAATTAGTGAGTGTATATTGAGATTCTTACACCTCAACACCTTAAATACCTTTCTAAAGCCACATTTAATCATTCAAAACCCCTCTACAATCCGCATCCAAACCCATCTAACACTATAACACCACTCTAAACCACCTCTAAACCTATATCTAAACCTCGTAGAAAACATTTGTAAATCCCTCCATACACCCGTAAACCCTCATAAACATCTCTAATCCGTCGCTGCAGAAGCCGCTTAAACACTGAAATCCTCTATGCACACCTGCAAACACCACCACAGGAATACCTGTAAACCCCTCAAATACCCTCTAATACCAACGTAAATCCCCTCTAGATCCCCTCCAAGCACCCCTCTAACCCCCCACTCACCCCTCTACACACATCCGTACTTAAACCCCCGTAAACCACCCTCTATAACCTCTGCTACTAACACCTGAAAACACTTGTAAACGCCCTCTAAACACCCACTAACACCCCCTCCATGACAGACCCTCCGAACCCCTCCCACTAACGCCTCTAACCCCATCCATTTAACCTACAAGAAAACAATCGTACTGAACAGCTGTAAACACCTCTTTATACCGCTATAAAACCAGTCTAAAACATCCCTGAAAATCCGACTATAACCACGCTATAACAGCCCTATGTTAAACTCACCTCTACATAAACTCCCTTCTAAAACCCCTGTACAAATGCCCTCCAAGACACCTGCAAAACACCTCCAACCCCCCTCTAATACCACCTCTGAAAACCCACGTGGGCTCACTCTAAACGCTCTAAACATCTTCTCCGCATAAACCCTGGAAATCCACTAACCCCATCCTATAACCTCATGGTAAACCCTTCCAACCTCTCTAAACCACTATGTGGACGCACTCTAAAACCCCATTTAAACGCCTCTAAATCCCTAAAATTCCCCCATCTACACCCCCATATAAACATCGCTACAACCCACTAATCCCTCCAAATACCATTAGACATGCCCAAAAAAATACGCAAAGCGCGCAAAAACTAAACCCCTCTAAACCCGCTCTCTATACCATCTAGAACCCCTGTAAAGCCCCTCTATTCGCACACTAAACACATGTTACGACACCCAATAAACATCTCTAAAACCCCAGCTAAACCAGCTCTACTAACCTTCTCTAAACCACAGATGTAGAACACGCCGGAAACACCTGTAAACCCCCCAAAAACCTCAGTAAAACCATCTCGACGCCATCTAAAATCCCTCTACACCCCTACAAACTCAGCAACTCTCCCTTTTAATCCCCACTAAACTGCCCTATAAACACACCTCTATACCAAACCATCTATAACCACCTGTAAACCATGTAATACACTCTCTAACAACCCCTGTAAACACTCTAAACTCCTGTAATATACCTCTCTAAACCGAACTAAAACCTTGCCTGTAAACCGCTAAACAACCTCCAAACCGCTTGTAAAGCCTACTCTAAATCAACTAAATCCGCCTCAAAAACCATCTCTAAACCACCTCTACAACTCTCTCATAAACAACCTGCAAACACGCTGAAAACCCCTCTAAACGGCTCCACTAAAACCTTCTAAACACCTCTATAACCCCTTCTAAACACCCTCTAACCATCTCTAATCCTCTGCAAATCCTTCTAAACCGCCGTACACATCATAAACCGCCTCGTAGACCCCTCTAAATCCATACGCTGAACCTCTCTAAACATCTTCAATTCACACCGATCCTGAAATCCCCTTCTAAAACCTTAAACCCGTTCCTGTACAACTCCCTCTAAATCGCCCTGTAAATCCCTCTAAACACCGTGTAAACCCTCTAATCATACTCTAAATCTCCCTGCTAAACGACCCTTTAAAGCGACCTTGTAGATCCCTCTGAACCATATCAATCTCAAAACACGCGCTGTAAACACCCGGAAAAACATGTAAACCCAGCAAGAAACCTCGTCTAAATACTTCTACCCCCCCATGTAAATCTCCCTCCATAAAAACCCGCTCCACACGTGAAAACCCCTATATAAAACTGCTCACTGTAAACGCCTAATGTATAATCCGCTCTTAAACCACATTCATAAATTCCCAGTGTTACGGTCGCCTCCTAAACACTTTCTATATATCCTGTAAATCCGCTCTAAAACCCCGCTAAAACGAAATCCAACGCCTCACTCAACTATATGTACAAATACTTCGTAACACCCACTGTATACCCATGTAAAACGCCTCTCTAAAACACCCATTTAAACAACTCTAAAGCCCACCTACAAGCACTCTAAACACCTCCTAAACTCCCTCTAAACAACTTACCTCTCCACATCCCGCCTGCTAAATCCATTAGTTTCCACTTGCTAGAAATTCCATCTATAACTACCTGTAAACACCCCCTAATAACTCTGTATATAACCACTGTATGAACCCATGTACATCCCTTGCTATAACCCCCTGCCATCGCGCATGCAAAACCTCCCTGTGAACCCATATAAACCCGGCATTCCAAACTCCCTCAAACCGCTGTGAACAGACCCCTATCCAACCCCCATATAAACCTCTCGAACTCTCTTCCAAACCTCCTACTTTAAAACCTCTCTTAAAACATCTAGAAAAACCTCTGTAAACAACTAGAATCTACCTAAACCACTCAAAACTAAACACCCCACATCCAACTCCCATCCAAACGCGCTCTGCACCGCCTCCAGACCTTCTCCAATCACCTCATCGAAGACGCCCGATTGTAAATCTTTCTCTAAACATCTCTAATACTCTGCAAACCCCTCTATTACAAAGACGTAAAACCTTCTCTAAAATCATCTGTAGGAAGCACTACTCCCCACGAAAAGCACCTGTAAACAACCCTCATGAATCTCTGTATCATACCTCTCTAAACAACCGATTATGAATCCTTCTAAATCCAACTCAAAGACCCCCAATAAATCTCACACCCGAACAAAGCGCCGTGATACGCCACATGATAAAGCCTCAATTCTAAACTCTCATGTAAACCTCTCTAAACATTTCTAATACCACTATAGAAAAACACACTCTACAACCCGCTGGTAAAATCGTCTGTAAAACGCTCTGAAACCCGTGTAAAACCCACCATCCAAACGCACGTCTGTTAACCACTCTACATCTAAACCTCATCGTCAACCCTTCTAAAACACTCTAGAACATCTCTGCACGAACACAAGTCGAAACACATCTACAACCCCTGTAAATCCCTGGTAGAAAAAACCCGCTAGTAACCTATAACCCGCAATGTAAACTCCGAGTCTAAACCTACTCTAAACCCATGTGGGACTTCCACTCCTATAAAATGATCCGAAACGCCTCTAAACTCCCTATAAACCCTCCAACCCATCTAAACACCTCTTAATCGATCCCCTGCAAACATCTCTTAAATCGCCTATAAGAACCACTTCTAAAACCCCTCTACCAAATCGCCTCTATAACGCTCCTGTAAATCCCTCCTATAAACACGGCGACTCTAAACTTCTTAATCCCTTGTAAAAAAAAACAAATAAATACCTAAACCAGAACCCATGGGGGGGGAAAAAAGGGGGGGGGGGAGGGAGTAGAAACCAACCAGGGCCTCTAAAGCACACTCTAAAAACACCTAAAGCACCTCTAAAACATCGCTCCTCACGGGCCTTAACATCTGTTACACCTCTAAACTCATCTAAAACCACTTTAACCCGCTCTCTAACCCTCTATAATCCATCTCCATCTCTAATCTTCATCATCTATGTCTAGCTACACCCTCTACTTTATCTCCTGTATCCACTCTAGCTCCCAGCTCGTCTCCAGCTCCATCACGCAGCTACAGCTCACAACTCAAGCTCCAGCCTCCATCTCCATCTCCAAGGCTCCATCTCCAGCTCCATCTCCATCCCGAGCTCCACTACGTCACCGATCCAACTCCAGCTCCCGCACCTCCAGGAGACTATCTCGAGTCCAGCTCATCTTTAATCTCTAACTCCAGCTATATTTTTCTGCAGCTCTAATTCTTCTCGTCAGGCCTAGACTGCCAGCTCCTGGCTTCTGATCGTCAGCTCGAATCCATCTCATGTTTCTTCCCTCGCCATTGCATCATCCAGCGGCATCTCTGGTTCCATACTCTAGACCTCACACTTCAGCTCCTGCTCCATCTCCAGCACCCATCCCCCAACACCAGCTCACTACCATCTCCAGCGTACATCTCAGGGCATAATGCAGTCCTACCTCCTAGATTTAGTTCGCATCTCCATCTCCACCCCTACTCTCTAACCCAGCTCCATCTCCAAGCATCTCCAGCACCATCTCCTCTCCACCTCCAGCTCCACCTCCTAGGCTGCTCGCCAGATCCAACTCCACTCCAACTCCTACTCTACTCCTCTATTCCAAGCTATGCCCTATTACCATGCTACACCGCACCTCCAGGACTATCTCGGATGTATCCAAGCTAACCATCTTATCTCTTGCACTATAGTTTTTCCTAACAGCGTAAGCTCCCAATTCCATCTCTCATCTAGCTCCTAGCTCCCTAGCTCTCTCTCGCACCTCGAATAACTAACCTCCTGTCGCCTCTTAATACCATTTGCATCTCCATCCATCTCCTAAGCTCATATCTACCTCAGATATCCAGGCTCCAGATCCATCTCCAATCCAGAGTCGTCCATCCCAGATCCCAGCCCTCAACTCCCGAGGTACATCTCAGGCATCTACCATCTTGCAGGTCCATTCCCAAGATCTAGCTCCATCTCGCAGTCCTCCAACTCTAGCCAGAATCTAGCGCTAGCTCTACTCCATCTAGCACTCAAGCTCTAAGCTCCAGTTGTAGCTCTAGCTCCATCCCCAAGTTTTTTTTCTTTCAAGCTCTACCTCCATTTCGCATGCGTCATCTCCACCTCCATCCTCCATATCACGTCCAGCTCCATCTCCCAGACTCTAGCTGCATCACCAGTCGCATATACCAGCTCGCAACTGCCTGCATCCAGTCGGCCAGGAGTCCATCTCCAGTTCCATTCCAGCTACATCTCCATGCTCCAACTAAGCGTCTGCTTCATGCTCCTTGGCCGACAAGTCGCCTAGAGTCTAGCTAATAACTCTACAATCCAGCTCTCCATTGTCCATCGCCACCTCAGCTCCAACTCAAAGTCTCCACTTCGCATCTTGCAGCATTTCCATCTCCAGCCCCTGTTCGACGAATCTCCAGCTCGAGCTCCAGATCTAATGTCTCCGCACCCTCCAGCCATCTCCGGATCTACTCATCTTTATCTCCCATAGCGTCCACTATATTTTTCTGGCAGGCAATAACTAACTCTCTCTATG